>OX393562.1:6482203-6662203 GCA_947652115.1 Blastomussa wellsi
GAGATCGGCGAACGCGATCAAAGAGAACGGAAAAGCTGCAAACCTCACCTGAATAGATAGATCGCTTTAGCTTTCTTGTGAAACACGAGAGGGAAAATGGCAGAGCACATGTGAGCTTCATGGATTATAAGGGAACTGCTGATTGGCTGCTGGCTAGTATTTGAAAGGGGATTACTGATAGGCTGTTTCTAGATCCGAACCATCGAACGTACCAAACTTCTGGAATCCTTTCAAGAATATATTTGCTGCCTACGCTTATCCTCCAGCAGCAATTAACCTTGTGATTGTTTTTTGTCAAATTCTTTCATCCAGCTATCCCACCAATAGTTATGAACTATCTGGATAAAAAGCCCTTTATGAAGGTAAGCTTTTTTCTCTACAATCCTTTTAGTTGAATATTAATGCTAAAAATTAATCCTAAAACAATCAAAACAGCAACATACCAAGCTGAAATCAATTACCACTGAACAAAATGGCCAGTGAATACTCAACTGTGCAGGGTTAACTTCAATCTGAAGAAAAAATAATATTCACAAATACCAGCAGAAAAGCACTAAAGCGTAAGATGAACAGTACACAAAGTTGTTAATATTTCATGTTCTCACTGGTATTTGTGAATATTTTACTTCAGGTCGAGACTAACGCTGTATAGACATGTCTTTAGTTGTTTTACTCAGAAGTCAAGTGGACAACTCAAAACTGCAGGTCTACCTGCAGGTCCAGGGGGGGTACTCAAAATAATACATGACGGGGGGGTCCGACAGAGCCTCGTACTGCAAACCCACAAAAATACACGACCCTGAAATTTTAGACCCAAAAAAATACATGGCACAAAATTTCATACCCAAAAAAATACACGACTTTAAGACCTCAATTTGGATTTATTCAATCAAACAGAACCTTCTAATGCACAATTTTGTACCTATAAGCTAATGAAATTGATATGTCCGTTAGTGTCTCTTCATCCTCCCTTCTGCTCCACATTTACAGATAGGTCCTCATTGTGACACTATCAGCATACATTATCATTGCATTGTAGTCATGACGCAAAAATAAAAATTTACATTTTCAAACAGGAACTGTAACGAGTGTTGAAAAATATACCACAATAGACTTTTGACAAAATTATAAAGTATTCGAAATGTTTCCGTTAATTTCTCTCGGTAATCTACATTTAAGAGACTAGTGTACTGTATAAATGATGACTCTCCGAAACCATCCATGGTGCGGAAACGTCATAATATTGTACTCTTAAACAAAATTGAAAGTAGGCTTCTAGGAATGCAGTATCGGCTAGAGATAACTGAAATACATCTCCTTGGCGCACCAAGCTGACTGGGGAAATTACATCTGAAATATTGACTTCTTCAGTCGAAGTGGTTTTCACGAACTTTTGATCCCTTAACAACGTGAATGGCTGAACTAACAATTTAATTGGCTTTTCGTTGTCACGCTGCAGGTTGACTGGTTTAACATACTCCGTGCGTCTCCTTGTTGACGTCACACAGCGCATGCGTAGCACTTGTGCCAGTCGGTATGGTCTTCGGTCATCGTATCGCTGTTCGCTTTCAAATGCAATGTGATCCCATAAGCCCACATTGTAACGTTCGTCATCATCGCCCGTACATGCCTCGCGAGAACTTAATTCTCTCTCCTCACGGGCTTGTTGTACGCGAAGCAAAAAGCAAAAGGGATTACACGTGCAAGTAATGATAAACCGTGGTGATGCACAGCTCCCGGGGAGCAGCTCAAGTGACACGAAAGACTTTGATGGACATCATTTAAATGAGTCATAGAGAAAAGAGAAATAAACAAGATTGCAAATTACATTGTATTGTCTTCTTTATACTATTAACAAAATATTTCGAATGAATATTTTTCTGATCTACTGATCGCGACAAAATTTATAACCCAAAAAAATACACAATTTTTTTCAAGACCCAAAAAAATACGTGACAGATTTTTCGACCCAAAAAAATACCGAGCATGTAAATTTTAACCCCAAAAAAATACGTCGGACCCCCCCGTCATGAATATTTTGAGTACCCCCCCCCTGGGCCTGCAGGTATTTAGCAAATGTGTGCTGTCGAACCTCTACTCTGAGAAGTTCCTCAGAGTAACGGAAGTGAACCAATCAAGAGTACACTGGCAACTATCCGCAGATCACAGGCACAAGAAGGCAACAACAATTTGAACGTTTGAATGCAAACAGCAGCCTGAAGGAGAATATTCAAACTATTTGAAATGTTGCTTCTAATGTCAGTATTGTAGCCTTAAAAATCCTGTTGAAGACACTTCTAAGGACTTCCCAGTAATTTAATAATTTGTCTTTTCACAGCAATGGCATGACAACTACTGCTAAAATGCTATACGTGTAAATATAAATTTGAAGATTTTAATGTTTATTTCTTCTTCATCTTTTGTTGTTCTTGTAGCGGTGGCCCATTTTAGCTTCTCCAATCCAGGTGGCATTAGTAGGACTCTGGTGAGATTATATATATTATGAGCACATTTTGCAATTAAGCATTCACATAATTATGGAACTTATATAGCAGAGATACGTGTTATGAGGAATCTGCAGGAAATGAAGTCAGTGTAAAGAATTTGGCTTCACTTGACATATATAATTTGGGAATTCTCTTTACGCATACATGTAAATATTCTAAATCAGATTTTTGCCATCAGTAATATATTTATTCGCAAGTCCTGTCATCTACTAGCTAGGTGAAACTAACAGATGAGTGTTTTTGTCTTTTGTTTTAAAGTTTGGTGTTTGCCACTCCTTTATGTTGTGCAATATTTCCACAAAAAAGGTTAGTGAACTTGAATTACCCAGAATTATTTGTGGAATGTTAATTGTGCAACAGCCAGTAGAAGGTGGCGTAAACTGAAAGAACAAACTACATGCTGCATGAGTATATAGAGGATAAATAAAGAGTGATAACTTCATGGTCTAATTTAACGAAGTAAATGGAGATTAACTTCAGGCAGCAGTACTAGTTTCAGCCTCCACTCCTCTCAAGACTGAGTGTTGAGATGAGGCTGTGTAAACATGGACAAAATCCTCTATTGCTTTAGAAAATGGTTCTCAAAAATCTGTCTAAACTGTGTAAACTTAATACATACATTATCTCATCTAAGCCCTACTGTCGACCAATGAGATCATGTGTCGTATCTCAGTTATTATTTTTGTTTACTATATGGCCGTGTATCACGTGGACTGGAAACTAGCGAATTCACGAATTTGATTGGCTAAAATCGATATTGACCGCGGTCTAGATTTTCCCATCTAGACCGGCATCTGGACTGGTTGCATTTTGGGGTCAGAAAGTTACAAACAAAACAGGAACACATTGTCTCCTTTTTGTCTAAAAATACTAAATGGAAAATTAAAAAAGCTTGACAAGAATAAAAAGTAGAGATATGACCAAACAGTGTCGTTAAGCAAATTTAAGTTTTTGTTTGGCCATATAATAAACATCTTATTAACCGAGCTTAGTTGGTCTGTATGGGAGAATCTTGACCTCAGTCGTGAGTACAGACCGAACACAGTCAAGATTCTCCCATACAGACCTCCCACTCGGTTAATAAGAGCTAAGAAACTCTATATAGCATACACATGCTGAAAACCACATGCTTTATGGATCTGTAATGAACTTGAACTGAACAATCATAGCACGTGCAATTCCTCAAACATTTATAACACAAAATAAATCCCGCTCAAATTCCACCACATGTATTATGCAGTTATATGTTCTAAACCTCGATGAAGCATGTGCATAAAATAGGTTATTTCATTTTTGAGCTGTAATCAACTCAAACTTTGCTCGAGCTATTCCTTGAACATTTTACCACATAATAATGCTGGTAATGTTTTCCCTTATTTCCTTATTGTAGCTCCATTGCAGTCTCAAAACTTGAACCTGAACTTCAAGAAATCATCAAGCAGAGAGGTCCAATGAAATATGTGTACTTCAACAAGGGGCTTTGAAGCCTTATTTTATCAGCTATTTATTAATAATGAATCAAGAATTTGTATGCTGTGCACAGCAGGCACAACACAACCTGGAAGACCTCATGAACACATTTTTGCATGCAGTATGATATGTAATTGCGAGCCATTTTTCTCCACTATGATCTATGATCTAATTGATACCTTGCCTCATTAGCATTTGACTTTGCACAGTGAAGGCATCTTGATATTACTGAATTGACTCCAGGTATTTAAAGAGCTTGTGCTGCTTAATGTTCCTGATCCAAGTTTAAAGCTCTCTGAGTGTAGCAATAAAGGAGATATTCACTTTCAAAAACTGCAAAATGTCTGGGGGCATTCTTTGTAAAATTTTGAATTTCAAACTTGCAGTAAAACTATTTAATACATCGGGCTCAAATTTATTGCAAAAGTTACTTGTTCCATGTTTGTTCAATATTCAGAATTGATATTTTTGTAATATTAGATAAAAATGGAAGCACTTATGCCAATGAGGCAAATATTGTCAACAAAGATTCCCCTATGCTAATTCTTTTAATTCAAGCTAAACAGAGTTACAAGTATATTAATAGACCTCTTTAGCTTGGTTTGTTTGTTGTCCCATTTCAGATCACGTGATGTTACCCTTGAGAATTATTTCTTTCAAATTCAAAAAAATCTATGTGAAAATGATTGAATAATTTACAGATAAACAAAGCACAAATTCCCTAGTGAGCATCACATGATCTGAAATGGACAATTTACATACGAAGTTAAAGAGGTCTATTACCGTGGCATATGACTTCATTTTTTTTAAATCTGTTAAAGGGCCCTAGTCAGCCACACCTTTGTTATTGTTTACATGCAAGAGTTCCAGTATTATATTTTACACGGAGCGTGTAGAACCGAAAGAGATCACCGAGAAACGTGCTGAAGGCAATCTAAACATGTCCAGTGACATAACCTATAGCAATACAATAAGATTATGCTTCATCGTACAATTTCCATAATTTTGATTGCATCGAAAATAGCGGAGGCTGACTAGGGGGGCCCCTTTAAAGAGATAGTTTCCTGGCCGACATATTGTGATTTCTGCAATATGGCTGGCAGCTGGCTATAGCTATAAACATGCTTTTTTTGTTGAAAATTGAAAGACATCGTCTAAATTGCTAAGAGCAAAGCGATATCAACTAAGGAGAAAAATATAATTTGTGAGGTTAAACGGCATCCTGTCACCAAGTCAAATATTGGTGAACTCATCCTTGTTGTTATAACAGTGAACAGGACCAAAATGAATGTAAATAGCACAATGTAGATCTTTTCATCCATTTTATTTGTCTATTTTATTGCATTTGGTAATTTGAATGTAAGGGCAAGAACTTTGATAAGTAGTCAGAACACCGTCCCTTTTAAATTCCCTTCAAATGGAAGAAAATTCCAAAGACCAAATGTATTGGAGAAAGACATAACTGTGACACTGTTATAAATGAGAAAGGTTGAGATAGGCCTTTGCAGGGGAGGGGAGTGTTGCATGAGATCTCCAAGAATAACTGCAAAGGAGACTACCCTAGATAGCTTGTTTAGTAATTCCTCCAGTAATATTAAGTTTGTTACGCACTGTGCTAGTGTGTGACTATTTACACGAAAGCCTTTGAGAATCACCCTGATTTGGTGTTGTTTGTTTCACAAAATGTTCCACTTAATGTAAGATTTTGTTCCCTTGTAATGAAGAATTAATTTGGTGTTGATGTGAGTCACGTGGGCAGGTATTATAGTAAATATTGGCCGTATTGATGGGATGGCTGCATTAATAACCTCTTACTAACCGAGCGTGAGGGCCGTACTGGGGAATATTGGCCTGAGGTCGTGGAAGTACAGATGATGTCCATGCAAAAACGTCCGAGGGCCAATATTCCCCAGTACAGTTCGAGTAAGCTAGGTTAGTAAGTAGTTTGTTATATGGCATTCTGGTCGTGCATGTTAAAAACTGACAGTGACTTGAATTCAGAGGTTTTCTGCCGTGACATGTTTTGACACTACAAACAACTCCGAAACAACAAGCTACCATGATTTTTAAAACATTTTTTTAATTAGAGTATTTATACCATATACGTTTTCTTTCCACAATTAATTATAGTTGCAAATTTTAAATTATCCAACTTTACAAAAAAATATGCAGCTAAGGGCCATTTCTAGGGAAACAGTCTGTATGGCAAAATCCAGACCAAGAAAGAACCAATCAGAATGCTCTGATTTTCCTTGCCATATAATAATGGGGTTTAAAATAGTAAAATGTCAAGTCCACCTCGACAGATGGTCGCAGTGTTTTCATTATGTAACTGAGTATATCATTGATCCGACAGTTCTAAAACGCGCAGGCAATTCACTGACCAACAGTTGAGTCAGTCATTTAAACTTATTGACAGAAGTGAGGTTTTTTAATGTACCAGTGTTGAGCACTGAGAATTAGGAGTATTTTAACGGATTTCCCCATTTATATAAATTACCGGTAAAATATAAAGCATAAGAAGTAAAATCACTCGGCTCGGAGGACTAGCATTATTTTTGGCATTTAATTAAGTTAATTATTAAGCACATCAATAAATATTAGGAGGGTAGTGAGTTTCTATTCGCAGTCCTTCAAATTCATTGTCATAATTTATTATTGCTATTACTTTTACTATTATTATTAGCTGCAGTAGTAGTAGCAGCAGTAGCAAGTAGTAGTAATTAATAGTAGTTAGTAGTAGATCCTAAGTAGGGTTTCATGTTTCAGGAATGCGGAGAGATTTTTCGCAGTACAGACCTGATCAGAAGCATTATCACAAACAGGATTTAATGTGCACACCACGGTACAAACGAAGTTCAGTTTTCCAACTTGCTCTTCGGGCAAACTGTAACCAGGATGTACTAGCCCGGAGGTCATTTCCACTAGCCCACAAAAAATTCTCAGAAGTGTGATGAATGAATTAATTAACTCGTGAAAACTTTCACTTGCCCATCAGGCAAGTGAAGGATAAAATCCACTATCCCGATGGAAAAATCCACTATCCCCCAGGCTATCGGACTTCCTTGTACACTGGTGCATTCAATGCAAATTCAAAATTATAGATGAAAATAGAAGAGCTTCATTGAACAAGTTTTCTGTATAAGATTTCACTTTATGAAAGTTGTTCTCTTAAAGCAAGTGTGTCAAACAATTGCTTGCACTGTACTTAAGACAAATTTCAATGGTTGTCATAGATTCCACTGGGTAAATCTGCAGTAATTGCCAGTTATTAATATCTTCAAAAAGGCTGCGACTGGCCATTGCACTGACCATTACAATGAATCATTTTTTTATTAAAGACCCAAGCCAACCACACTATGAAATCCGCCAAATTCACCATTTTCAATGGCATTGAAATTATGAAAACTGTGGACCCAAGTTGTGTTACTGGAAAATTGTTAAACAACCTCTTGAGGTTTCAGGGTTTTCACTGCATGAATTATAAAGTCAAACAAACAAAGGTGTGGATGGGTCACTATAATTATGTACTTTTCATGATTTCGTAGTCATAATAATGGCTGTCTCCTAAGTAAGACAGTTCTTTAATGTTTTTTTTTCCAAGTTTGTTTTATCAAGGTTTCACTATTAACGTCTTTCTATAGATCATTGGCAAGGTTTGCATGACTGTTTTTAATAAAGGAATTAAAATACTTTTAATAGTTTGAATGTGAATGTGTTGCTGTGTTGTATAGACATGCTAGCATCAGGCTGGAAACCGTACCAAAGGACATCCTCAGTGGCAGATCTTGACTTCTTTCAAAGGGGGGCCCAGAAAATTTTCCAGGCCTTTGGGACTTAAATTAAGAGGGGGGGGGGGGGAATTTTCTGGCCCTCTTGGCCTTAACATTTTTGCCAGTAAGGGGGGTCCAGGCCCCCTGGGACTCACCCCTAGATCTGCCACTGATCCTCTTGAAAAAATGCATAAAAACTCATTCAGTTGCTGTTTGGGAGAAATGAACAACTCATTCATGTCGTGTCAACTCTCCCAGATACAGAATGAATCTCCCGTACGGGTCGCCAAATCTCCTGGATACAAAGGAAATGCTTGAAAATATGA
Source organism: Blastomussa wellsi (assembly GCA_947652115.1). Taxonomy (NCBI): domain Eukaryota; kingdom Metazoa; phylum Cnidaria; class Anthozoa; order Scleractinia; family Plerogyridae; genus Blastomussa; species Blastomussa wellsi. The sequence continues at coordinate 6,490,280 of OX393562.1, forward strand.
GATTTTACTCTAACGCGGGACGATTTTTTGAAGAAATTTTGAAATATTTGATGCCTTTTTGTAGATGAATTGGCAGATTTCAATTTTTTTAGGTTGGTATCTCTGACAACTGCCTTTAAAGAGTCTCACAGTGACCCCTGTTAAACCACCCGCCCCCCCCTCTCTACTCCCCGATTCCCTCCATGGGACTTATGCACAGGAAATCATGATAATTAGTATTCATCGCACAAAATCTTCAAGGCTTGTTGCATGAAGTTCAATGCAACTGCCATGATTCCTCACGTGCACATCTCAGAGAGAGAATCGGCTATTGGCTATTCAAGTGCAGTTGGCCCGATCACACCTTGGCATATCTGGAAATTAATTCCAGTTTGTTGGATTTTCAAACACAAGTAGAAATGAATAAGAAGTTTCCAAAAGAAACCACTTTTGTTTTGTTGAAAGCAAGAATTCTAATTTGTGGCTTCTCAGAACCATGATATGGTAAAATTTTAATTCTGATCAAGTTAATTTCTGGAAATGAAATAATAGAAGATATCTCACAATGTGCAGAATGTATAGGTGAACACAGGGTGAGGGCCCTGGAGAGTAGGGGGGAGGAAGCAGTATGGCAGGCAGGAGAAAAGGTTGGAGGTGGAATTTACAAGCTGACCGGCACCCCCACCCTCCCCCCGGACCCTGCTCTGATTCGAGCCACCCTCTCCCCTCCCCGCCCCCCGGACCCCGCTCTGATTCGAGCAACTTGCGGAGGGGGCTGGTGCTATGCCCAAATATGGCATGTCTCGAATGTATATATGAATGCCCTTGTTTTTCATTTTCCCTTTCTTGGGGTCGTTGAGGTTGGAGTGGAAAAACGGAGAGTGTTTTTCCCGCTTAACGTCATGCGATTTTAATAAGCTTAAAATTGATTTAAAATTTAACAGATATAATTACTTCATTCGCTTTTTAGTTCGTTGATTTCGCTTATATCGCAACGATGCTTCGCTTCTGTGCCCGTCCTCTGAACAGAAACCTGTTTCGTGTGACGAGGCTGTTTTCTACTCCAGCCGCCTCGACCAAACACCAACTTACACCCGAAGACATTTTCAAGCGAGAGGACACTTATGGAGCTCACAACTATCACCCATTGCCGGCAGCTTTGGCAAAAGGCAGAGGAACTTTCGTTTGGGACGTGACAGGCAAACGATACTTCGACTTTCTCGCGGCCTACTCGGCCGTGAATCAAGGGCATTGCCACCCAAGAATTGTAAAGACGCTACAAGAACAAGCAGAAATATTGACGCTGACTTCCCGAGCGTTTTATAACGATGTTCTGGGCGAATTTGAGGAGTTTGCTACCAAGCTTTTTGGCTACGACAAGCTGTTGCCCATGAACACGGGAGTGGAAGGTGGCGAAACGGCATGCAAATTGGCGCGAAAGTGGGGATATCAAATCAAAGGAATTCCAGACAACAAAGCTAAAATTGTTTTCGCTGAGAATAATTTTTGGGGGAGGACTCTTGCTGCTGTTTCGTCTTCATCAGACCCGGACTGCTTTGGCGAATATGGTCCTTACATGCCAGGGTTTCAGCTTATTCCCTACAATGACCTTGCTGCGTTGGAGGTAAGTTTTCCATTGTTATTGAAGATTAACAGACAATGGCCAAGTGCCACGTGTTTTGTGAAACACGAATATAATTATGAGGGTATGGATATTTTCTGGAACCACACGATTATTAAATTATTCATCAAACTTATTTTTGATTTTATGATCCATCTAATAGTCATTTATGCAGTGTTCCATGCAAAAATAAATGACAAAAAAGTTTGTCATATTGTGTGGTTCAAGAAAATGTCAATACTCCCCTGTGGAGAACACTTGAAATTCCAAGGGGGAGGGGGTTTAAAGGGGGTTCAAGGGAAGCTTCTTTTTCCAGAGGGTGAAGAAACACGAGAAAATTGAAAGCAATGCACAAAGTAATACTTGTGTACGTTATTTTGCAAAAAGTAGAACTTTTCCATTAGTTAAAGGGACCAAGTCAGCCTCTGCCATTTTCGATGGCATGGAAATTATGGAGATTATTTGGTGAAGCGAAATCTTATTGTATTGCTGTAGGTTGTTACTGGGAGTGTTTAAATTAGCTTTAGCAAGTTTCTCAAGGAATTTCTTTCATTTTGACACGATTCGCGTAAAATATAATACTGAAATTATCACATGTAAACAATAACAAAGGTGTGGCTGACTAGGTCCCTTTAAGGTGGATGCCAAAAGCTTTCATGTTTCTGATTTTTATTCAGGTTTGCTAGTGCTTCAATCTTCAGGTTGTTCCAAAGACATTGGTTTTAGAGACCCCCACTGACACTGCAGTTATTGAAAGCTTTGGTATAAATTAGGTCTTTTTACAAAGCAAAATTTCACTTGTTGTGCCTTCTCTTTCTTTAAGTTCACTTCATTTTAGGCTTGGGATGCTTTCTCTTGATACAGTTTTTGCAAGGCCATTACTTCAAAACTCCCAATTCGCACATGCCTGAAATGATGCAAACAAATGCTTGGTAGCCAATCTTGAAATGTTCAGAGGAGTCTAGGCACGAAAAGCATAGCAAACATGGCCGAATCCCGCGATTCAGCAGAATACCATGTCTGTCAAGATAATTCGAAGCCCAAAGCAGGAGAAAAAGTTTGTGCAGGACAAGGATTTGACACAACAAAAAAGTCAGCCATTTGCCTCGTGAGCACTTGGAAGATTTTGCTTATTTGAACAACACGCGTTCAGTTTGTTGCATGCTTATTCATTGGCATCTTCAAAGTTTTCGGAATATTAATTAGACCTTTGAGAAGTCCAGTCACAGATGTTTCTGTAGATAAGCCACACCCCCAATTTGATTAAAACTTTTAGGAAAAGGGTGCGGCTTATACATGAGTTTTTACGGTATGTCAATGAGCGATTAACGTAATTATCATGTAAAAAGCTTTTGCATATTACCTTTGCACATGGTAGAATATTTAAGGGAGTTTTACTCTATCTGAACAATACAAAATCTCAAATTTTGACCAATGGTACTTTCTAATGGTAACTGATACCTAAGAACTTTAGAATCAGAATTGGCTTGTGACCTGATGAAGAGTATAAACTAAAGAAGTATAAAATCTACTGGAAAGACCTTGATCAAACTAGGAAAATTACAATGGCGAGAAGATGTCAAAATTTTTTGTAAGAACATTCTTGATACAAGTTTTTTTTAGTTCAATGTACTGTTTTGAAGCCAAGCTAACTGAGCAGCTGTGTTATTGCAGAAAGCTATCAGCGATCCCAACACATGTGCATTCATGGTTGAACCAATACAAGGTGAAGCTGGAGTGATGATTCCTGATGATGGATACTTGAGAGGTGTCAGAGAACTCTGTTCCAAGTACAATGTGAGTGTTGGTTTAATTAAATTAACTTCAGTTGGTCAGAGAATGGTAAGGGACAGACCATTTTATTTTTGAGGGGGGGGGGGGTGGGGGTTGGGCAAGTACCAAAACAAATTACTGCACAAGAAAAAGCGGCCAAAAAATATTGTGCCCTCCCCTAGATCTGCCACTGATTACTGTACGACTTTGTGCCAGAATTTCGTATTCAGTTTATTTTCTTTCACCTTCCAAAACACTTAGTGCTAATACCTTCGAAGAAAGAGCAGGCTTTAGTGCGTTTAGCAGTGCTGACCGGTTGGCCTTTCTCTACAAGTGCACATCTTTTATTGTCAAGTTTCTGCGATGAAGAGGCAACAACCGCTGCTGTGCTTTCATTTTATAACATCTGTCCATTGAAAATGAAAAAGGTCACAAAAGAAAAAGTAAAAAGAATTTTAGAAGCGAGAAATACAACTCACTTTTCAGTTTTCGAAAACAGGCCGAGTAGCAGTACATGTAGTTTCACATGTTGTGAAGGCGAACTTGGCACTATTCGTTCCATTGTGAAATTCTTCTCATTAAGTTTCAAAAATCCAGACAACATATTAAATGAATTTTTGAGAATATAGCATTGCAGTCACACCATTGTAAAAGGCAGGAGGAAATTGCGGCAAAGACGAGATTAGAGCGCCTATTGTTTTTTCAAATATTACCTCGTGTAAGCAACGGGAAATATATCCGTTTCAACAACAGCCTTGGTTCACTGTGATTCCCTAGAATTTCTTTACGGGTTTGAAAGGTTCTTTCACCTGTTGTGCTGAATTTAACTAGGGAGAGCACAGCTTTCTACTGTCCAGGTTCTGTGATGATGTTAAAAAATTCTTGCACAAGCTCGCAGTCCAAAAAAAAATCTTTCTCAGGCAGAAATTGGAAATCATGGACCACAGAGTGTTAAACCTTGCTGATAATGTATTCAGTTTTAGTTCCACTACAAATTTTGTTAATTGAATTCTTGCATATTTCTCAAGTTGAACATCTGGTTTAACTTTACTCAGCGTTGCAAAAACCATAAAATAGCTATGGAATTGAAACTTACCAAGGTTGCATTACATCACTTGTTTGACAGGTTCTTTTCATAGCTGATGAAGTACAAACTGGTCTTGGGAGAACTGGAAGGTAAGCAATATAAAATTCACTATATTGAAGGCCATTTCACAGTAATATAGTATGGAGGAATACTAACTTCTCAAACAGTAGTAATAAAAAGGTAAAGCCTGCATTCGAGTGTTATTGGCTCGTCAGGCCAGTGCTTATCTCCGGTTTCTTTGCATGATGTGACTAGGAGTATTTCTACTCCCCCCTGGATGGGATGCTAGTCCATCGCAAGGTTACCCCCAGCATTAAATTCGCTGATACCTATTTATACTTGCGGTTTCTTCAGGGCTGTCACTAAGGGCTAGGAGCCAGGGAATTCCCCCAACTACTACAAGTTTGAGCCCTGGCTACTTTGAAACAAAGCCAAAACACTGGGATGTGAAAACTATTTATACATCAAACGACAAAATCCCCTGGTTACTTTTTTACTTTCCCCGCCAACTTGAAAAATTAGTGACAGCCCTGGTTCTTACTGTACCCCAAGTGATATATTCATGTTCTGAATTTTGAAATTAATGTTTGCACATTTAGTTTTCATTCTGAGAAAAGTGTTCGTTTGAATATACCTGAATATTTTAAACACAATGAGAATATTTTGAATGCACACAGAAGTGTTAAGATGTTCAATAGTTTTGAGAAAAGGTCTCCAAAATTGGGCAGCCTAAGTCAAAAAGATAAGAAAGATATCATCTGTTCCTCGAAGCTCAGGTTTCCTTGAGCTTTTCTATCGGAAAACTCTTTGTCTCAGAACAGATAATGTCTAGGGACAAAGATCTGAGGATATTTCCATGCCAAATGTAGGCTCTTGTTTATTATGTACACAATATCAAAGATATTTAACCTCACTATTCAAGTTGCTTATGGCTCATTTGTAATCTCGTGAGAACTGCACATCTGTCTCTCTTTCAAGCAATAGAATCTGTGGGCCCACCATAAATGAGTGTTAAAGGACTCTTTGCAAAACCTTCTTCACAAAACACTGTATTCTGTTGTTCACAAAGAACAAAGAGAGCAAGCTGTAGCATTCACATTCTCATCTCAATTCTCACACGCTATAATAGGAACGCCTGGGACTGTAACCCCCTTTATGAGGACCAAGACAAACAGCTTGCATTTCATGACTTGGGCTTTCCTATGGAAACCCGAGTAATTACATTGCCCTGTGTGTGGTGTCTCTTTTGAAACTTCCTTGCACACCAATCAGGGTTTTCCTTTTCGGGCGGCGACCGGCGATTTTCGCCGCATGTGAACAGTTCCGTTGCCGGCAACTAAACGAATCCTTGCTGTTATATAATTTAAAAGTTATATAATTTATACAAGCTGTCTCCGCCAGCTTCGCTTTCATCGACTTCAACTTTATTTGAAAAGGAAAACCCTGACCAGTGGTTTACCCTATCCACACCAGAGTAGCCATTGCCATTATAGAAGGTTTTGTTAAAGAACACTGCACCACTAATGGGCTCAAACTGTCAGCCTCTGAATCTTCACAATTGTCACACTAGTTGTTAGGCCAGAATAAATGCCTGTGATGGCCCTATTGTTAGCACGATTCGCTCTGACGAAGGGGCTAACGCTCGAAATGTCAGGTTTTGAATCTCTTTATGGTGGCCAATTCACATTATCAACCCAGTTGATAAAACCAAATTATCCAGACCAAATGGCCTGGTTGGAACCAAATGAAAACCTTAACCTTCAGCAGCTTACGAAGAAATGTTGTTCCATCTGCTTTTAGCTGATAGCTAAGGGCCTCCACAGAGGAGGCGATTAGTTGTCGACAACTATTTTTTATCAACAACCAAATGTCGTTTATAACCGAAAAACGTCATCTGTGAGACAAGTTGTCGACAACTAAATGTGAAAATTGTAAGTTGTCGACAACTAAGCAGTTTCCCTTTTCAAAAGGGAAACTTGCTTTAACAGCGACATTTTTTACCGTTTTCCCGGCTTTTCCTGTGTGTGGAAATCATTGATTTAGTTGTCGACAACTATTGCAACTGAGCATGCATACTAAACGTTAGTTTCCAAGCTCTTGTTGGCCTGACTTAAAGTGCCCATAATGTCAAAAAAAAATTTTCGCTCATCTAATTCTACATTTCACCAAATGAACTTCTGCAAAAAAAAATTTTAGATTTGGATAAAACGCAATTTTTTTACGAATTTTTACAAAGTTCAAAATTATATTTTCTTGCGGTCGACCCCTGCCGCTGATCACAAGAGTAACGTGCTCAACATGACCAGGTGACTGATATCTGTGACCTAGGTTCAGGAACCTTCCTTGACCTTTAGTGAAAAAATACACAGGTCGTGTGCGGGTCGTTTACGATATTGGTAAGCTTTATTACGTGTCCTAAATGGAGACAACTATGAAGCAAAATTATCACTTGTTTTCAAGTCAGATAAGTCACGACCCAAATCACGTGTTCCTGAACCTACGTCACGACTCACTTCAAACCGAGGAAAACTGGTGCGAATGGTGAACCAAAATGGCGGCAAATTTGAATGTCTTTAAAAAATTATAAAAAAATTGCGTTTAATCCAAATCGAAAATTTTTTTCGCAGACGTTCATTAGGTGAAATGTAAAATTACATGAGCGAAAAACTAATTTTGACATTATGGGCACTTTAAGACATCAACAACTAACACCCCGGTGTGTGTGGAATGCTTGCATCGGACACAAATAGTTGTCGATAACATTTAGTTGTTGATAAAAAATAGTTGTCGACAACTAATCGTCTTGTCGGTGAAGGCCCTTACTTCATCTTGTTCTTGTAGGCGTTTGTGTGTTGACCACGAGAATGTCAGGCCAGATCTAGTCATTCTTGGAAAAGCTCTCTCTGGAGGTGTATACCCAGTAAGTTGCAGATACCATGCAGTTCTTTGGAACCGGTCATTTTATTTGCTCTTTCTTGCATCTTTGTTTTAAGGGCATAGGTCGTTTCTGTTGTTTGTTCTTTTCTTTTGACAGCCAATCCTGTTAACCCTTCTAGGAGTTGCGTAACACCCCAATAATTTAGGCTTCCTTGCATTAGAATTTTGCATTATTCATTCACTCTAACAGCAACTTTTGAAGTTCATTTTCTTCTCCCCTATTTTGATTTATGTAAAGGAATGTCCCATTGTCAGCCCTTTTCCTTTCAGGTTTCAGCAGTTCTCTGTGACGATGAAGTTATGCTTACTATCAAACCTGGGCAGGTAATGCAGTAACGATTTTGCTGAATTTTTATTGCCTTATTGAATGCATCGTCTGAAGCTGGCATCGTTTTATTTCTTTTCAGCATGGCTCAACATATGGTGGAAATCCACTTGGATGCAAAGTTGCCATCACTGCTTTGAAAGTAAGATGCCAAAATTCTACTTAAATTTTCTGGAATATGCTCTTTCCATGAGACTGTTTGGAAATTGATAACTGCCTGCTTGGTTGAGTTCAACTTGGAAGGAGAAAAAGAGCTTTTTGGCTGCACCAATTTTAGAATTGTTTTCAATGTGAAAGCATGTCAGTACTTTGTGACTGTTTGTTTCATATATTTAGCAGATGTTATGCACCAATCAATGTTAAGCTTCTTGGGGGGATTTGAACTGAGATCGTTCTTTCTGTTCAAATGCCCTACCCTCGGGAATTTAACCTTAACATCTATTTCAAACTCTTTCTGTACTGTTGTAAAAAAGCTTCGTCAATGATTAAAGTTTTTCCAGTTATAGCCATAAAAAACCTGAAACTGAAAAGTGAGTAATATTTTTCGCTTCTGAAATTGTACTTTTTGCATTTTCAATGGGCAGACATGATAAAATGACAGAACAGCAATGATTGTTGCCGCTTCATCACAGAAACGTGGCAACAAAAGATGTGCACTTGAAGAGAAAGCCCACTAAATGCACTAAAACCTGCTCTTTCTTCAAAAGGCATTAGCACTGAGAGATTTGGAAGGTGAAAGAAAATAAATTATACGAAATACTGGCACAAAGTCGAAAATGAATGTTGCATTTCTCTGTCAATTCCCTGTTCATTTTTAGTCTTTTCGTCAATGATGACTGCATTGGCGGAACGTGTGGCATTACTGTTTAATTTACCTGTTGAGTTTTCTGCTGAATTTTCAAGATATCTTATCGTTTTCAGGCGGTAAATTTTACCACTTACCGCTTGATAAGGAGAGCCCTGGTTTTGGATGAGTTGACACGTTAAACCTTTTGTTTTCCTGTGCGTGTTTGATCTTGCGCTTAGCATGCTTTGAGTATAGTTAGCTTGATATCATGTGAAGCGCACTTAGCGTGCGCAGTTTGATTGGACTTAACAAGGAATCATTACACACACTCTAATGTAAAATCGATCACTCGAGTCAAAGAGAAGCACAAGTTAATACTCCTGGAAACCAAATACAAAAGGATACTTTTATCAAATGATGTAATAAACCCTTAGCCTATGTAGTTCTTTCTTATGCACTCTAGTGTTTACTACGTCACTCAACTGTTATAATAATTGTTATTCTCTTTGCTTTTTACTTGCCGGTGCGTGCCATAGCACAACTTTTCCTCTCAGACAAAAAAAAAGAACAAACTGTGCATTATAGATTTTTTGGAAAAGTGTACTAGGAAAATAAGGATACCATTTGAGTAATTGGTTCATGCTAAAAGAAACCGAACACGGAAAAAAAGCACAGATTAAAGGGTACTGTGACCATTTTTTGCATGATTTTGGAAATCTAAAAAACATACATCGATCTTAAAGTTTTGAACAGTAATGGTTTTATTTTGTAGAGCAGTGCTTGACAGAAGATTAGAAACCATGTCAGTTTTTCAAAGGTTCAAGTTTGGCTCGAAAATCATTGAAATTTTGCAAAAATGTTGTTGCAGTGTGCACTTTATTCAAGAAATTGTTTTTAATCATTTAGTTAGAGCTAATTACCCATAAGTTGTTATTACATAAATGTAGGGACCATTTTGTGAATTTATAACAGTTTTGGGCAAATATATTGACCCTTTAGAAGTTCCTCTAGAACTTTTTTGAAACTGCGTAAGAATGCATTTTGAAAGGGATATGCATAACATACTACTTTGCGTGCGTTACAAACACGCTTAGTGTGTTATGTTTTCTCACACACAGCTTTTTTTCCAATTTTGACATGTTTTATTGTTCGATGTATCATGCTTCATTGTTTGATATGTAACGCACTTTCTGTGTGTAGCATGTTGCAAAAAACAAAAGAAATTGTCAATGAGGCAGACTTGGTAGCACACCTTAAGCATGCTAAAATGAATTCTTTTGTTTCAAGTGGAAGCGTGTTGTGAGCGTGCTTTCATTTTTTGCATCAAAGTCCTGTGGACGGTCACAATTGGCTTGTGGAGTCAATCAAGCATACACAAGTAGCAAGAAGGAAGCTCATCAATATTCAAACATGTAAAATATGCACCAGAATACAAATGAGACAAAACTGCTATTGATGTATATCTCGACCAAAATGGAAAGATTTGAAAGCAGATTCATTCACCTTCTGTCGGTGGAGCCCAGTCTGGTAATGGGTGAAGTCAAAAGTTCTGAGTCCCGGAACTTGACGAATGATCAAAAGTCCCTCCCATGGGCAGACTTGTTTCATAAAAACCCCTGCCTTTGCCCAGCCTCCCCACCCCCATGGGCTTAACTTTGATAGATGCATTGTTTGTGTGTACTTTTCATAGGTCCTAGAGGAAGAGAAGCTGGCTGAACGTGCTGCAAGACTTGGAGAAATAATGGTTCCAGAATTAAGGAAGTTAAACCCAGCTGTTGTCAAGACGGCTCGAGGAAAAGGACTCATGAATGCTGTAGAGATTAAACCCACAGATGGTAAGATTAGGAACATGCTTTGTAAATAATAAGCTTTGCTATTTTACTGCCTGCCTCTAGGCTAACCTACAGCTTATAATATTGAAGTCAAAACAGCCCAAGCATTCCATAATTTACTCAGGAGCTGTTGTATTCTTGGGATCTGACTAGAACTAACTAGCTACAACCACAGACAAAAGTAGTTGGGCAGGCTGTTAACATATACTGATTACAGTAAGTTTTGAATCCAACTTAGAAAACACTTATGCTACACTGTTTTAGGACCCCCATCTCCCCCTATCAATGTTGGAATCTCACTTTACAATCTTGTGCGAACAAGGTTGCTAGTGGGCTCAACATTGAATAGGGGAGGGGAGGAAAAAGTGCAAAGCTTCCCAACACTTTTGTCTGTGGTTGTAGCAATGGAGGTATTTTGGGGGGATATCATTAGACATGGCTTCATCAGTGATTGCATTTGAAATGATTCCCCCATGCTAGTCTCCATGCCAGGCTCATTGCAGTCCATCCCCAATATTCAGGTTATGGCTTCTTCTTCATTCGATCATTCAATTTCTAAATTATTTTAACCCCTTGCCTACCAGAGCCAAACACAATGACCGGCTGCTGGCCATATTGAATTTTTAATAAGATTCTAAATTTGGCTAAGAAATAGAATCTTTTAAGGTAAAACATTGAAGTCCACCGAGATAAAGCATTTCAAATGACTTAGGGTGTAGGCTGGCAAATGATCTTTTAGTGGCAAAGTTTAGCCATTGCATTTAACTAATTGAGCTTAACCCATTTTTTTTTCTTCGATGCATAAACTAAATCTATGTTGATTGTTGTTCCTTAATTGTAGATTTTGATGCCTGGACAGTTTGCTTGAAACTGAGGGATAATGGGCTGTTAGCCAAGCCCACCCACGATGATATCATCCGCTTTACACCACCCCTGGTTATCACAGAAGAACAGCTCCACGAATCCCTTGGAATAATCAAGGACACCATTGATTCGTTTTCTTGAGTTTGACAACTTTTAACATGTCTTAAATAATAACAGACTTTTAATATAGAGGATTTTTAACGGAACTGTGAGTGAAAATGAGGGTGGTGTTGCTACAGCCGTTGTAAGACAAAAGGGTCAAAAGTCAACAACAGTTCCAGTGAAAATTCAATGTTAACTAACCAGCAATGGTTCTCGCAACACCAAGTAATACTCTGAATTAGCTTTTTAATTGTTTATAGCCTGCTTTCTCCTGTGAAAACTTCAACACAAATCTTGGTCTGTTCAGTTTTTCTGTATATAAACCTGTACAGAATGTCTGGTGCTAATAACAAACTTAGTTTTCAGTCCACGAGATCCACTTCTCAGTGGCCAGTGCTTTATCCAGTGGATAGTGCTATCTATCGTTTGAAGGTAACAGGCCAACCTGCAAGGAATTGAGCAGGATACCAACAATCAATCTTTTTCTTTTTTTCTACTTGACTCCAAGAGCTACATGTATTTAAAGTTTTAAGCTACCCTAGGAGTGGTAGCATCAAATATCCCATTTCCGAGTTCTCTTTTGCCTCGGTGTCAAAGCAAGTCGCAGTGCGAAGCCATTCATATGAAAATGAGTTTTATCTGCAAGTTCAGTTTCATGCAAAGCAAACTCAATTTCACATGAACAGTTTCGCACTTAGACTCGTTTTGAAACAGAGAAAAGGGAACTCGGAAATGGTGTATTTGTTCTTATGCATGCAAGATCACTGTCACCTTTAGGTGGATTCTTCCTGTAGGAGATTCTTAATTGTTTATGACCCAAGAACAGTGTCTGCTTTGGAAATAGTTTGATCTTATACTTGTGGTGCATTTCACGTGACTTGAAAGTACATTGGGCACACTTCAAACACGCAGAGAGGATATTTCACCTACCATTCCACCCAGTCAAATTATTAGAGGTAATTTTGGTTCGTTCCTAATTTGACGTGAAATACTACTTTTAGCTGACTTGACAGACGTACCTGAAACAGGGGATTCATAATCACAACACTCATTCATATCATATCCTAACAACTAACACTTGAGCTATGAACAAGCTTATCAAGTAACCAAAAATAACTTCAGTCTGCATAGCTAACAATCAGTAACAACATGCTGCTAATATAAACTTTCAGTAAATGCAAAAGAAATGCTTGCACATTTTACCACAGCCTTCATGTATGGTCAACTCTCAGCGTGTGCTGATAGAAGGGGGCTTAAAGTGAAAGGTCAATGAGGAAGAAGAAAACTTAAGAAGACGGAACTCTCTGTGGTTGATAACCAAAAAAGGTGTCCCCAGGGAGCCCTTAGGACTTTCTGTTTGTTTTTGGGAGGGGCACAATCATTCATTTGACATTTGACAAAATATAGAAAGTATAACAGAAACTTGGATGATGTGTTGCACTTTGTTGACATTTTTTATTTAACCAGGCAAGAAAGTTTTAATTTACCAAATGTTAGAAAAACAGTTTGCTGCTTTTGTGTTTTGCTACCATGTCGGAACATGTAAAAAGCCGTTCTTACTAACAAGCTAATACAACAGTAGTTAATGACATAGAATTAGTTCGTTGACAGTGTAGAAACTTCCAACTTAGCTGTGTGTTGGAGCAGACCCACAGTGCCCACCAGCTTCAAAGTTGAAAGTATTGATGATGATGATGATGATGAAGAAGAAGAAGATGAAAAATAATGGAGTTTTTCAGTGGTCGATAGCTGCTTATCCCATTGGAACTTCATGTTTCTTGTTCCAAAGATGCATACCAAGAGGATTCTGCAAGACTTGGAGTCCAAGAAGTTCACGACAGACAGATGACGAGACAATTAAAATGCATTGACAAGACTACAGTTTGATCCATCCTGTGTTGTGATATTGTTAAATTGAATGTATGTTGTTAGAAAGTGACTGTTGTCGGTGAGAAGTTAGAAAACTAGGTTACAAATTTATCACTCTAAACATACTTTTGAATTGCATTAAGGAGTTCAGTGTCATTTGTGTACCTGTGGTTTTGATTCATTGTGTTAGCTTTCAAAGAGCATGTGATAATTAAAATGTGTTGAGTTGTTTGTTCCATGTTAGTGGATGGACCTACTGACTGAAGTGAAGTACGATAACTTGAACAGAACTGTATACTGTGATAAAAGTACATGTTCTGTGAGGTGCTTGGAAAGATGACGCTCCCTTTGGAAAGATACTTTACAACAGAATGGAAAACTCGTAAGTGGCAAGAATTACATGTAACAGCAAAGTGAAAGTTTTAGTTTAAATGGTGTATGGTGTCGGCACATGGCTACTGATAAGATGAGAAAACATTCCACTGAAAACATGAACAAGGACGGAAACCAGATCAGCAATCAACGTCTACCCAATGCACAGGAAGTGTGATCCATTCCAACAATGGATTTCTAGATATCTCCTTTTATTTGTGTTAGGGGACTGAAACATACAGTTAGACAAAAAGATGATCAAATCAGAAGAAAATTTGCCGCCAAAAACGACATTGACTTAGTACAGGATACAGTAAATAAAGAAATATTCGACGTGACAAGAAATATTCAACAGGATAACATTAGAAGGCAGAGCTAACGAAAAAATGTTACAGGAAGGGGGGGAGGGGAGCAGGGAGCTCTCTAGACGTGAGCGGCAGTGGCAACAACAGTCAAGGCAGCAGCAGCAGCAACAGCAGCAACAACAGCAAAATAGAACTTCAAGGTGTAAAGTGGAAGCCAATAAAAGGATTACCTCTACACCTGCAGACAGACTGTATTATGACAAAATGACAGAATACTAACTTTCATATGGAATGGATTGATTGAAGTAGTCGTGACAACCAAGAATGTGACATCTATCGTGACAAGAAAGAAGGAAGCCTTTATACTAAGCAACAAACAGCGCAATGTAACAAACAGTAATGCGACAGTGAGAAATACAACCATCTACATGACAGTTACAGAATAACCTACTAACAACACGACTCAGCGGTAGTGGATGTGGTATGTACACAGAAGCAGCAAGCAATTGAGCGAGGCTCGCAACTAGAACACTGATTACGAAACAAATCGATCAGCTACAGAATACTGAGTTTTATAATAGTTCCGAAAATCAGTTTTAGTAAGACAGCAAGATAGAAGTTTGCATCAAAATGTACACATCTTCCTGGGCAGACGAGACACGACAAAAAATAAATTGATAAAAAGTATGGTCGGACTCGACAGTGCAATGGTATGGTGAAATATCCTTGTGAATTCGTTCAAGTAAATTTAGGATTTGTACAGAAACAATTAAGATTTATATCTACTGAGAAGGGGTTGTGGTAAAACTAAACCGTGCATTTCTGTTACGTCGTAGCATTTTAATACTTCTATTTTCTTGAGCACACAAGAAGGCTGTATTTCCAAAGCACAGTGTGTATCTTTCTCTATAACCAAACTGGTGACAGCTTTGTTGCTATGACTCGGTAAAGCTTGAGGCTGGTTATGTTATTTTATTTTTTTATTTATAGCCATTGTTTATTGTGTGTAGAATGTAAGAAGGGAAAATGGTATTAAAAGGACTGTCGTGAAACTGAGAAATGTTTCTTTTCTTTGTTTCTTATCTATCTTGTTCGCTATAAAAACAATCTTGTTGCTTGAGTCTGCCCCTTATTGTGCAAGCTTGACGAGGCAAACGACGCCTGAAAGTTGTGTTGCGAGATCGATTTTGATTGGTTTCAACGAAAAACGATTGGAATTTAAGCGCCATGCATGTAAAGTTCAATTACAGGTAGCCAAAGCGTTGGAAACGACTGAATACAAATAAAATGTTTCGAAATTATGAAATATTCTCTGTTTTATTGCACGTATTTCATTCCCGTAAAAGTAAAATTAGGGCAAGATTTCCGCACTAACTTTTTATTTTCTGGAACCCAGGAATCAGTTCTGCTTGTCTATTGAGCATTAAAGAACTCCAAATTTGAAAGATCAGTTGATCACTTTCATGATCGCCTGTGTTTTCTTTTTTGTCTCGAGATACAATCTGTCATTTCTTTCTATTTCAAAGTTCAAAAGCTTTTAAGTTGTATCTTGACCGTTGGAAAAGGGAAAAGCTTAACCTTCTAATTAGTGACCGTATTAGCAAAGGGCAGCCGCGAGACGTTTTAGTTCTTGCGGGCGGGAGAAGATTACCATTGTTGACATTGTTACTAATCTCATTCAGACTCGTCATGCCCTCGGTTAACTACCTTATTTTTTTTCTTCGCCGTCAGCAGGAAAACATCGTTTATTCGCTTCATTTCTTCAACAGTTCTAGTGGGGGGCTTGAAAACGATCGCCAGGGGCTCGAGTTTGTAGGGGGTCTGGGGGTCCTTTCCCAGAACATTTTGACATCTAGAGGCTCGGAAATGGTATTTTCAACGTTCTCTGTGGGACATTTCTTAAAAAAAGACAACCTGGACAAGTGTAAAATGACAGGTACTTTTTGTGCTACAGCAATATTTTGGAAGTTTTGTAAGCTTTAAACATATTTTTCAGCCTTCCACGATATTTTCCGGCTTTAGTACACTAACCTGGTGTTGTAAGTAGTGTTATTGAAAACTTAGTAAACGCAACTAAATGTCAACTCAACGAACAAGTCAGGCAAGTCCGCCATGTTTACGCACACGGCCCCTTCCGCCACGGGGCGGCCTCATAAAATGTCAGGGGCCCCAAACCGTAGGGGGGGTCCCCACAGGTTCAATATTACAACATCTCCCCTCTAACAGTTTTCAATGAGCCGTTGTGGCTTCTTGACTTGTCGCCCAGATCTGGTTGTCATAGGTGAGTGTTCTGGATTTCCTGCCGGCTGGTCCGCTAGTTCCATTTGTCCTGGTGCTTGTTTCTCAGTTGTACATAATGATGGACTCATGGGAGCATCAGCAGATGGAGACCTTCTAGGAGAATCATGCGGCTGTCGACTCATCACATGCAGCTGTGGACTCATTGGATGATCATTTGGGACTGAAATTATCTGCCTTCTGTTTCTTCTATAGATACGCCCTTGTTCATCTTGCAGTAGGTATGACCGCGGTAATACTTCAGCTTTCCGCCATTCTCTATCCCTATTTGGGCGAATCCGCACTTTGTCTCCAGCTTCCAGTGGGGGCAAATCTCTACTTTGCTTGTCATAGTTCTTCTTAGAAACAAACTGTCTTAGCTTGAGTGCTTTCACAACACGATCAGGGTCCACTGCCTGTGGTAGAAGGAGACGTCGATGAGTTGGTATCATTGTGCGTGTGCGTCGACTCATCAGCAGTTGTACAGGTGACACGCCAATATCTTCAAATGGTGTATTGCGGTACTTCAACAGCCCTTCAAACGGGTCTTTGTGGTCTGCTGCGGCCTTCTTTAAAATGCGCTTGGCAGTCTGTACAGCTCTTTCTGCTGCACCATTTGACTGGGGGTATTCTGGAGAGCTTGTTGTGTGACGAAAACCCCACTCTTCAGAAAACTGCTTAAATTCATGAGTGCTGTTAAATAGATTTCTGGTATTGCTGTATTGTGACCCATTGTCACTAACAACTTCGTCGGGGATTCCAAACCTTGCAAATATTTTCTTCAAGTTGTTGATGACACAACTGGCAGTGTTCTGGCTAAGCAATTCTATTTCAAAGTACTTTGAATAGAAATCAGTCACTAATAGGTATGTTTGGCCCGCATATTCAAACAAGTCAGTTCCCACCACTTGCCACGGCAGTCCTGGAATTTCATGTGGATGCAAGGACTCTCTCTGCTGCCGGTTTCGGAAGGCATTACAAATTGAACAGGAGCTGACTCTGTCTTTAATCTGGGCTGTCATTGAAGGCCAAAAGACATAATCTCTGGCAAAGCTAAGGCTCTTGCTTTCCCCCAAATGTGCTCCATGGATCTCATCTAGCACCTCTGCCCTCAGTGGTCTTGGGACAACTATTCGATCTGATTTAAAGAGAAGCCCATCCTCGACACTCAACTCTTCCTTAAAGCTCCAATACTCTCTGGCAAGCTGATCAACCTGTTCTTTTTCAGATGGCCACCCTTTTAGGACATACTCCATCACCACTCTTGAAGTCTCGTCAGTGCTTGAAGTCTCCTTAAATCTCTTCAGTGTGTTGCTTTCAAATCCAAGCTCCTCCACCAGATTGATACCAATCACATCTTCCGGCTCTGTGGTTGGCTCACTGTCACTAAGTGGAGCCCTGCTCAGACAGTCAGATATGACCTGTTGCTTTCCAGGTACATACCGTACATCAAGATCATACTTAGTCAGTTTCAATAGCATCCTTTGCAATCTGGGAGGGGCATCATTTAAAGGCTTTCGGAAGATTGACTCCAGCGGTTTGTGATCTGTTTCTACTATCACTCTGCGCCCATACACGTACGTGTGAAACTTTTGTGTCCCCCAGACAATTGCCAGCATCTCTCTCTCAATGTTTGCATAATTCCTCTCGCAGCTCGTTAGTGTCTTTGATCCAAAGGCAACTGGTTTGCTCTCCTGCAGAATCACTGCACCAAGCCCCTTGCTACTTGCGTCTACATTTAGCACTGTTTCCTTGGTGTTGTCAAAGTAAGTGAGTGCAGGTGCGCTTGTGATGACAGACTTCAGTTTGTCAAAGGCCTCTTGTTGTGGTTTCTCCCAAACAAATGCTGCATCTTTCTGGGTAAGCTGTGAAATGGGTTCTTGTATGTCAGCCTTGTGTTCAATAAACTTGTCAAGATAATTGACAGTTCCTAGGATGCGAAGGACACCTTCTTTGTCTACTGGGGGTGGCATTTCATTAATGGCTCTGATTTTCTCAGGATCCGGTTTCAAACCTTCGGATGAGAACAGGTGCCCAACATAGCTCACTTCTGGAACTCTGAGTTTCACTTTCTTGGGGTTAAACTTCAATCCAACTTCTCTGCTCTTGTCCAGCACTCTTCTCAACTTCTCATCAACTTCAATTTGGTCTTTACCATGAACCAGGAAATCATCTACTATAATTTCAACTGGAACCCCTTCAAAGAGCTTGTCCATCTCCCTCTGGTAGAGTTCCGGGGCTGGTGAGATACCAAAAGGGAGTCTTGTAAATCGATAGCGCCCCCAAGGGGTGTTGAAAGTTAACAGCTTGGAACTCTCTTCGTCTACAGGAAGCTGCCAGTATCCACTGCATGCATCAAGTGAAGTAAAACTCTTTGCGCCTGAGAGTCGGTTTGCAACTTCTTCTACAGTAAGCATAGGATAGTGGGGTCGTTTCAATGCTTTGTTCAGATCTCTTGGGTCAATACAAATGCGAACATCATCCTTCGACGGTGGAGTGTCCTTTCTTTTGCCGTTCACTTTCCTTTTGTCGATAACTAGCATTGACGAGACCCAAGGTGTAGGCTCATCCTCTTTCACAATAATTCCATCTTCCTCCATCTCCTTCATTTTTTTTCGTGCAGGCTCTAACATAGCAACTGGAATTTTCCTGGGAGGGTGTACAACTGGTGGCAATGAAGTATCAACTTCCAGATGTACTTTGTTTGGAAGTTTACCAGGCTTATCACTGAAACAATCTTGGTACTCACATAAAACTGAATCGTTCTGGAAAATGCTCTGGTCTCCAGATGCTCTCTGTGTTCCTGGTGTGGCTTGACTGGCCTTCGGGGTATCAATCAGTTGGAGATTCATAAACTTAAGGATTTCTAAATCCAAGCAGGCATCACAACCCATTAAGGGTGTAAAGTTTCCATCGACAACAAGATACAGCAAATCCATTCGACGATTCTTGTATTGAGTTGGAAGGCGTACACAGCCCTTAGGGTGAATAGGCTTAGTTGCAAGCCACCCTTTCAAAGGTTGCTGAATCTGTTGGAGGGGTTTTTTGGTAAGTTTCTCATACAGATGATAAGGAATGACTGTAGCCTCTGCACCTGTATCTGCTTTGATTTCAACTTCTTGCCCTGCAATCTGAATAGTGACCATGCTCTTTCTGGATTTCCTGGCATCTGAAACACTTCCAAGTTCAATCGATCGAAAATAAGTGTGAACTTCCTGGTCTGAGCTCTGAGGGTCTTCGTTAGGTGGACTTCCTTTTTGGACTACATCAACTTGCGAGCCCCCTTTTGCATTTGCTGAGCACATCTGGGCAAAATGACCTTCTTTCTTACACTTAAGACATTGTTTTCCAAATGCTGGGCAACGGGATGGACGAGTAAATGGGTGCTTGTAACCACAAAACTTACAGGAACGAGGGGTTTTCTTGTCCTGTCCCTTTGACTTATCAACAGGCTGAATTCCTATTGAACGGTCTGTTCCAGCACCTGCTGGTGTGCTAAACTTGTACTTTTGCAATTCTGCTGCCTCAAAGGTTCGGCAGTAATCATGAGCTTTCTGAAGGGTCAGGTCAGGTTTCTTTAGCAGTTCTCCTCTCAGCTCATCTGATAGTACACCTCCCACAATTCGATCCCTTACTAGTGAATCTCGCAGATCGCCAAAATCACACGTTAAAGACAAACGTTTCAGTTCGCTGACAAAATTATCAATCCTCTCCCCCTCTTTCTGGTTACGCTGATTAAACACTAACCTCTCATAGATCACATTCCTTGCTCCCTCGCAGAGCTCCTTAAATTTCTTGCACACATCTGCATAGCGTTCCTTACTTTCTCCCTCGTTGTAAACAAAATGACTGTATTCCTCAATTGCTTCGGGTCCAGCACAGTGAAGTAACAAGTTTACTTTCAATTTATCCACTTTGTCATCCTTGCCTTTCGCCACAAGATAAATTTCGAACTGCATTAAAAACTTTCTCCAGTTGTCGGCTGCATTAGCATCGAGTACTAAGGGACCAGGAGCTCTCGAATCTCGCTCAGCCATCGCGGTTTGTCACTCAGCCAAGTTTTCTTTTCGATAAACTCCTTGCTTCAGTATTAAGGTTCAAACTTCTGACACCATGTTGTAAGTAGTGTTATTGAAAACTTAGTAAACGCAACTAAATGTCAACTCAACGAACAAGTCAGGCAAGTCCGCCATGTTTACGCACACGGCCCCTTCCGCCACGGGACGGCCTCATAAAATGTCAGGGGCCCCAAACCGTAGGGGGGGTCCCCACAGGTTCAATATTACAACACCTGGGTTTTTACACAAGCTCCCCGTATGTGGAAAGGATGCGCGTAAGGAAGTACGTAAACACGAAAAGTTTGCGACAGGTTTTGAACAAGGTTGTAGCTTTGTAAATTCTCGTCACTAAATGAAGCAAGTAGGATTCAAACACTTGTTTCATCTGATTAGTGTCCTATGTATTTTACGTCTTCTCAAATAACTACTGAGCATGAACTGAATTAAACATTAACGGAAGTATTTTGTTTGCCAATAACCTCATCCCGGGGATAATGGTCACTTCAATTCCGTTTAAATGAAAATGAAAACCAATAAAATATTCCGCTTGATAAGCAAAGAAAAAAGTTTAATGTGGCAGTTTTGAAGAATTTGGTTGCTTATTCTGTTATCCTCTAGTCAGTAAGTTCATGAGATGCTTGAGTAAGAAATATGATAGTAAAAAATAAAATAAAATAAAAATCCCAAATATTGGTATCAAAGTACCGGACATGGAATGGGTAACAACCAGACGAAACGCCCGGCCCCCTGGCCTCAAACGAAAACACTGCAAAAGGATCCTCTCCATAGTGCTTACGCCACAACCACTGCTGTAGGTATATCAATATAATTTGGTTTTATCAACTGGGTTGATAATGTCAATTGGCCACCGTAAAGAGATTCAAGTGCTGACGTTTCGAGCGTTAGCCCTGCTGTAGGTAGCTTTCGAAGAGATCTTTGGATGTTCCTCATCATGTATTTTCAATGCGCTGTGTGTGTGCACCTGTGTCTGGGTCTACGAAGTTTAGGCTGTGGTTAACTGTGAGATGACAATAGCCCTCATCATTGAGGCAATCGTAAGCTTTCCACGTGTCGCTCATCACGCGTGTTCCAGGAAATATTGAGCGCGAATGCCGCTCTACCGGAACAAGGAAGCAGCCCTTGGTTTCGCGGCAAATGCCGCCAAAGACCCACTGTCCTTCGATGTAGCGACCGGTGATTTTGCCAAACTTGGGCTCATCGATCTCAACAGTTGTACCTGGTCCGCCTATTTGCCCCGCATGATGGTTAATGATTCTGCCGGCACAAACCTCTCGGCAATAGTTATACCAATCTATCACCGTTTCCGTTGACGTTACTTCATCATCCAGTGAGGTTTCGTGCACTGCTTGTATAGTAGAAAACCTGTGCGCCCAAGCGTAAGTTAGGGCTCATATTTTTTCAATGGACAGCTTGCTTCCAGAAAACCATGAGTTCTGCCGCATTGATGCCATTCCATTGCAGTTTCTCTTCGAGCATCGCCACTCAAAGCCATCTCTCGATGAAGCTCGTAGTGTCCACGAAAGAGTATTATTACAGGCTTCTCGTGGACACTTTATTGACGGCGCGTAGCAGGTTGTGTTCCTGTATGCACTGGTATGGATGATAGACTGGTAATCCGACAACGGTATGGACGGAAGGTGAAGGCTGAGGGTTCGAGGCTTGCTGTGGTAAAAAAAGAAAATTTCGAGGGAATCCTCACAGAGAAATGCAGAGTAGAAGAGTGGGAAATAAGAAAAAGAAAAAAAGGGATGCGAAAGAGAGAACAGAGAAGACCATTTTTATTCAAACTGCACGTAAGGGGATGTCTATTGTTTA
Source organism: Blastomussa wellsi (assembly GCA_947652115.1). NCBI lineage: Eukaryota > Metazoa > Cnidaria > Anthozoa > Scleractinia > Plerogyridae > Blastomussa > Blastomussa wellsi. The sequence continues at coordinate 6,512,304 of OX393562.1, forward strand.
AAAAGACAATAAAGCGCATGCATAATTAATAATTCAGCATGCATAATAAATGTATCGGGCTGTGCGGACATTTTTTTCACTCACCAATCAGATAGCCGCTCAATAAACCAGAATAAACTGCTGTTTACGTAGATCTAGATCCGCCAAAGCTTGCTTCGTCGAAAGCACATGGTGTTGACGAAATACTCGAAAGAAAAGTTTGTAAAAACTTGCTGGGATCTCCTGCCGGCAACATCACAAATTTTTGATTTTTTTTTTGATATTGTATATAACTCATGTTCAAATTTTATTGCTTTTTATTTAGATGTCTTGCATGATGGCAAAACCTTTGCAGGACTAAAGATTTTTGAACAAGATCACTGCCATGTAAATAATGAGAATTGTAAGAGGCAATGGAGCAAACAATAAAATAATAACAATGAAATAATAAAAGCTTGCTTCGTTGAAAGCACATGGTTCGGCATAATTGTTGTCCTTACTATCTCACATTCGATTGGTTCCGATTATTATCGGCTGCCACTGATCCCTTCGGATCACGAAGAAATTGCGAGTTATTATCGATGACTATTACGCATACGAAATACGTCACGTGTGAGAAACCTATTAGTATGACGTCATAATTTGCCTTGCAAGAAGCTTCATTCTCGTCCCCAGGGCAACACTAAGAGGGACAAGCAGCTCTGGGGAAGAGAATGAAGAAGCCTATATCGAAAATTTTAGCGTAATAGCATTGTGTCTGTGCTTCGCACAAGGCACAAAAATAACTTGAGACGGATTACGATTAAAGAGACTCTGCTCACAGGGAAGGTAACGTTCAACAAGTACAAGTTTTTCTGCTGCTTGAGCAGAAAATTGCAAAAATTAGCCATTTTAGTCATCTTGAACGGCAAAAATTTGTTCCCGCTATTAAAAAAAAATCACCAATCAGCAAAACGAAACTCCCGCGAAACATTGAAATATTGTTTAAAATATATACTACATCGAGTCAACCTTGCAGTAGTCTTTGACTTATCATCGTCCACTTGGCATAAAAAATTCCTGTTCAAAACAGTGAGAAAAATTCCCAAGACTTAACATATCTGCATGTAAGAAAGATATATTTAAATTGACTTCGAAATTTTATTTTCTCTGTTAACTTTTTGTAAATTAAAGGTTTTGCAGGAAAAAATAATGGCAAGCATTTTTTTATTTTACAAAAAATGAGATGGGTGATGCCGCTTGTTTATTCTGACAACAGAGGTGTGCAAATTATGCGGAGAACTGAATAAATTACCGCGGCAAGTACTGAAAGAGCGCGTCCGTCATCTGTTTGGTGGTAGTCATGTCTATCTTTTGCTGTAGAAGTTGTTTAGGTTTTCGCCGAATACTCGATATCCGGTGACCGAATTAGGTTGAAGGTGGGATTCAATCGAAGAAGTGTTAAGTAAAATTGTTTAAAATGACCCAAACTGGGGATTCACAACGCCAAGAGCAACTGAAGGAATTTCAACGAAATGCACATCGCTTGCTATCGGACGATGATCGCACTTATTTACATTATACGCTTAAAGAATACCAGACTTACAAGTCGGTGGAACGGTTGGTGCTTGCATTAAAATCGTGTTTGGATAATCCTCGAAAAATGGACTTGCTTGCTGACATTCGTAACCTCATACCGTCCGCGCATTTGAGCAAGTTCGATAGCTTGGCCCCGTACAGTGAAATGGCACATCCTTTTAAACCTCCAAACCAGGTATCCACGAATCGGAAGACTCAAAGTTTACCTCACAATTACAAGAACAGTGAGCTTCGAGCTCTTGCAAGGGGCTCTTCGCCAAACAATGCCGGTTCTTTTAGAGTTATAAGTTTAACCAGAACGTCACCAGGAGAACCTTTGGGTTTTCAAATAAAAGGCGGTCGGGAGAGTGACACTCTGGTTTGCATCTCTGAAGTGGACGAGAATTCATCTGCCGCAAAACAGGGTCTCAAGGTGGGAGATCAGTTAATTGAAGTTAATGGAATAGATTTCGAGAAAATAACCCAAATCTCAGCGGAAAATCTACTTGGAACGCTGAATAAAATCAAACTGGTTGTCAAGTCGGAAAGCGCTCTACCAGACTTGGATGTGTCTAACTCATGGTAGGTTCCAAAAATCAAAACATTAATTTAACTGATTGTTATAGATTCATTGATATTGTCTCAGTACTTTAATCTTGTGTTAACTTTCACATTTTGAAACAGATTGTGCAGGTATATTTATGCCAGAAACAATTGCGATTGCCCAAAAGGAACTGTGTGCACGCGTGCTTCTGTTTTGGTTGTTTATTCGCTCGTGACGTCCACTTTAAAGTTTCATTTGTTAATCCAGTTTATGCGTGGTAAATTTTCATGAAGATAAAGTTGAATATATTTAATGCTGGAAACCGCAAATATCATGGTTTTATAGCACCTGAAACATGTTTTTTTGGGATAAGCATCCGCAGTGTTTCGGCACTTTGCCTCGCTGTTTGCTTGCACTTGTGGCACTGTGGATATTGGGAACTGTTGTTGCAAACTTTGACTTCGAATATGTACTTTGTTCTTATATTTAGGCTCATAAAATGATTAAGAGTTTTTAAGTCCAAAATGAATTTTGCAGAGGCTTAGATTATTATAGTAGCAAGTTTGCTATTAAAATGAATTGCACTGTGACAATGTTTTCGTCCTTGTTTCCTTTTCTTTCTTGTGTGTGATGGCGTTCTTGTGGAATGATTTCATTTTGACCCGACGCTGGTGTTGACGACCTTTGATATGGATAGTTATGGAAATGAAATAAAAACTCATTCTGTTTAAATGCGATGAAGATTAGTTTTCTCCTGGAAAAGTTAACAGAACCAGTAATCAACTGTTTATACTTTGTGAAACAATATCTTCATTTTAGTTGAGTGTTACCAGAAGTTTAATTGTTATTTGTGCATGTTGCGTGTTTCTTAATGCCACACTTCAATGCTTTTCGGAAATAGCGTGTATAAAGCCATGTTTTTCATGAATGTACATAACTGGTCCGTTTAGTTTGATCTAAGAATTGCATCCTGCCAAATTTCCTGTTTCTTCCGTCGGCCTTCATATATAATTTTTACAGGGTTGACAATGATGAATCAACCAAAAGTTGAAGAACATTTAAAAATTCTTAGATTATTCAGATGTAGTGGACAGTTTTTAGGTTTCATGGATTGTGTGTTGATCTTTGTTGTTTGTGATCTCCTTTGCAAAAGCAACCAGGATTATTTTTCCTTTCTAATTGACTTGAAGGGTATAAACAGCAATGCACCTGTGGGGACCCTAAAACGCAAATTAACGAAGCATGATTTAAATAATGATAGTTGCAGTTACAGGATAAATATAAATTAATGACATGCCGAAGTCAAAGCAACACTTGATAAGAACAGGTGGTACTCATATAAACTTTGATGTGTTGCCATGGTTACACTGTGGATCACTGTCTTAATTTAAAGGCTTTAGATTGATATAAATACAGCTGGTTAGGGTTATTTTTTTTGAAATTGCAAATTTGTGAAATATATCCGGATGCCAATTCTTTTTTTACCTTGGAGTTTTTGTAATATAAGGATATTACATGGCCATATGTGGAGATACAAAATTTCTCTTTGAGTGTTTGAAGGTATTTTATGAGTGAGTGCAGCAAACGAGTGGAATAATTATGTTTCAACACGGAAAGAGAAATTTATTTATTATGTAAACACTAATGAAATTCCAAACCTTCTCACGTTCGCTGCGAAAGGTGTTATTTAATACATAACCATAGCAACACCAATAACACAGACTTTGCCTTATATAATAAACAAGAGGATGAAAATCATCTGAAGCTGCGCTATTAAAATTTAACTACGTATTTAATTCAACTACTCCTTTACTGTTTAAGCCCCATGGCTTAAAGGCCATTTCCAGTCCGTATTGCACAATCTCCTCCTGCAATGTTTATCAAGCCTCACGCAACGAAATGTAAACAAACCAAAATGAAAATTAGGGATAAAAACGTACCGTTTTCGTCATTATTAACATCCGATATACTTGCAAAACAATAATAAAGAGTAAACGAACGTCAACGATATTTCAGCTCATTGCAAACTCCCAAACAAAATGACCCGTAATAGCGGACTCAAAAACTCCGTGTACGCAGTTACCGAAGTGTAACGTATCAACGAATTCAAAACAGAAATTGTAAACAAATCCCGAGACTGCGCATACGGACTGGAAATGGCCTTTAATGTTAACCAGCTTTGTTGTAGCATTATTTCCTGTTGTTGTGTTATATTGAAGCATGCCATCCGACATACTTGGACGTGAATCATAAGGTAAAGTGCTTTGTTTACAGGGTATGGGCTGTGATGTCCCAGTGAATGTGTATTCTGTTCTCTGTCCAATATTCATAAATAAACGGATCAAAGTAAACAACATCCCTTTCAAGAGTTTTTTCCAAACGCAGCACAGCTGAGATGTCTGTTTCCTGGTTATTACAAAATTTCAACTGAAAATCGTGGTGGATGTCTTTGCATATTGTAGCACGACATGCACAGCAATTCTCGTGTAGGCGTTCAAGTTATTTTCATCTGCCAGTGTTATCACTGGAAATATCTTTTAATTTACTTGTAATAAGCGGCTGATTAACTTTCAACTAGGACATGAATCTTAAGGTCTTGTGCAGGCATGCAAGGAATTTCCGGCTATCTTGTTGTTATTGTAAATTGACTTTTAATGAGCAAATATATGATATCCTGGTCACCAACAAAACAAATAAAAATAAAATAAAAATAAATTAAGTGTGGAGCAAGAGGCCAGGGCCTCTGGCTGCGCAGCTAATTACATTTTGTGAGTCTTCAACAAGTAGAAGTGTGATCTGACATCTTGTCCTTCAAGTAAGTATGTTGCGGAATAGTCAGAAATATTGACTTTCCCAAAACAGTTCAAGTCTGTTGTATTGCACCAATGAGTAATGTTAGATTCTCATCCCCAGAGGCTACAATCTTTTAACTTTTTAGTTGGCACCAAGAATCGAGACCTGTGGCCATGCAGTGAACTCGTTCTGTAGTTTTCAGCCAATCAGATTTGTCCTATTTGACAATAAGTCTGTGAATCGTGGCCTTCGGGTTTTGGAGGCAGCCAGAGGATGCAATTCTTGCTGCTGACCAAAATGAGTGCAGCCTAACAATACGTTATTGCATTGAAGGGTCATGCTGAAATGTATTTTTTTTGTGAAAATACCTGGAAAAAATAGACACTTAATCCAGTGTTTTGATTTTCAAATTTCTGGAAAGGACTATTGTTTTGAGTATCTCTTGGGGTTCTCAGTAGAAAGCAGTGGCAGGGGAAATTCTACCAACTGCCAAGGCATAGTAGGTGCCTTTTGGGTTTAGAAAAAGACATTCATTTACTGTTTTTTTAGTTTTATGCTTTCTTAACAAGTTGAAAGTTTAACCCATTGACTCCTGGAGAACATTTTCTAGTCAGTTATAGCGGAGCTCCGGCGGCCCAAAGGGAGAGCGGAGCAGAGCGGAGCCCCATACCTTAGAAATAGTAGAAATAGGAAAACCAAGGACGCGTGCAAGGTTCAAACAGTAAAACCATGCCTTTCATTTCTCATGGTCAAAATGGCAAGCGGCATGCTCGCGGGCGCATGCAAAATATGTCCGTACGAACAACGTCGCCCCAAATATCAATATGGCGACTATTGTTAGGTTTTTAAAGGTTACCATAAGCTTTTATCTTTGCCATGTTATGGTCAATTGACAGCTGTCAAAAGAAGGTATCTGCTGACCAGTATCACATGACCAGATCACAGGCTCAGATTTAGAACTCATTGAGGTAACATGTTTTTTTTAAGTTGACTGCTGACCAGATATTGTTTATCATTGATCACGGGCTCAGGTCCGCTTTTTTTACTTCTGGCAGCAATTGCCCACGCCAGTATTTTCAGTGATCGCAATTTCAGCACGCAATTTCAAAAATTATTAAGAACCAGCAAAAACACGGAGCTCTGCTTTTAGGCTTGGCTAAATCTATATATTAGACTAAGGTCGTGTTCTATTGGGATCAACCGTTTCAACCGCAACCAGTTTTGGTTGATACAGTTGATGTTTCCCAAAAGAACATTTTCCCAACCGCTTTGATTGAAACTCGGCAACTCCAGGGAATAGTCATTACCAGACCTCTTTCATCTTTCATCTGTCCAGCGCATGAAACCACCGCAGTCATCTACACTGGTTGTCGAACAGCTTTGTACAGTTGCATTTTCTCCGATTTCAAAAACTCTTGAATGTCTGAAATATTGATCGTGTCGTGATTAACCGGAGAAATCTGCCATGTTTTTTGTTTTCTGCGAGCATCATGAGAACTACAAATCGTGCGACATAATCACGCAATCAGCCGATTTTAGAGCCCTCGAACAAACAGCGGTCAGTACCAATACTTTTCCAACCGTTTCAACCTGGTGTGAGGTCGGTTGAAAAAGTTGATCAACCAAAGCAACCGAAAACGGTTTTTGCCCAAAAGAACACGAAAAAATCCAACCAACCCAACCAACCAGGAACGGTTGATCCCAGTAGAACACGACCTAAATGTGCTCCAAATCATTGCATTTGTAAAATAAAGACGTCGCGTTTTTCACTAGCATCACGCTTGATGACATTTTAACTCGGGTATGCACAGAAATCATAATTTCAGATGAGAAAGTGACCCACCTCCGCATTTCCTTTTCTTTATTATTTTTTTGGCTTTTCCTTTCTCCTTTTTTCGTATCTTTTTAATGCATTAGTTGGCCTTTTACTGGGCTTGCTTTCGGTTCACGAATTGCCACGAAAGCATCAATGAGACGGGAAATATTAACATGGAGTAGCCAACGGGAAGTGAGGGAAATTTTCCTCCTAGTTTTTGATGGAAATCTTTAAGCGTTTTCGTGCATATTTCAAGCGCCATAAACCCAATCAATATTATTTGGGTATCATTGGAAAGCTCTTTCCCTCCTGCAGAACTGGGATAAAAGGGATTCCTATTTTGGTCAAAGCTGATGATGTCAGAAGCAGAACAAAGGTCAAAGTCTGTCCAGTGTAAGAGTCGATCGGTTAAACCCATTCTGGCATGGTCCATCTTTTAAAATATGTTTTCAAATTTTTATACTTTAGTTAACTGTATAATTGCTTTTTAATCATTCATCAGTGTCATATTCTAGGTGTCGTCAATTTGAAAAAAACAATGATATTTTCATGATTATTGTCTCCAATTTGCACTATGCCAGGAGTAAGTCATCTGCTTGTCATATTGTTATTTAATATTAAGTGAAATTAGTGTCTGTAAGTTCGTTATGTAACATGTTTGTAAGCAAGAAATGTACAGTATTACCAATACAAGGATTTTTTAAGTATTGTAATGCAACTTGTAAGTAACAATTTTTTATATACATGCATAACATGTATACACTGTGAGTGTAAAGTGTCTCACTCAACTCACACAGCACAGTGCCCCATCCAGGGCTCGAACCCTGCCCTCCCAATCTAAGCCCAGGGCAGCAACATTTTACGGTATACCGATGGAAAAGGCTTGGACCTTTTGGTGTAGCTACCCAGATTTTAATGTTTTTAGTGGTACCTCCTGGAGTTTGAGTTTTAAAAGTTTTTTTTGTATTTAAATAATTTTTTATTTTCGTTACAAACAAGAAAAAACTTTACATACATCCACACATATACTAACAAAACATACAGGGTGATCAAGAAACGAAATTGAAAGTTAAAAAATTAAATTGATATGTATTTCCTATGGTTAAGTACGAATAAGGGTTAAAAGTTTTTCCCATTTGTTGTAATGTTTAGTCAACTTATTTTGCTTGACTGCTATTTGTTGTTCTGTCATAGATAATCTTAATCTTGACTGTGAAAACCTTTAATGATGGTTACATATTTCTCAGTTTGCATTTATAGATAAAAAAACTTTGCCATGAGTATCAGGTGATTTAAAATAATGTTATCTTCACTTTATCTAAACTCGCCGAATAAAATAGTTGTGAGCGTTATGGTCTCTACACAAATTATGTTTTCTAAGCCAAGATATAAGAACTTGCCAAAAGGCCTCTGCACACTTACAATGAAAAAAATAAATGTTCGAGCGATTCGACTTCCATTTTACAAAAATTACATAAGGGTGAATCAATCACATTAAATCTGAAGAGCTTTTCATTTGTAAAAATAATATCATTCAAAAGCATATATTGAAATTCACGTAGCTTTGTTTTATAGGTTACCTTATGACCTGTATTGTGTTGAGTTTCACTGGTTACTGGTTGCTATACAGAGTGATATCATGTGAAATTTCATTCTCATTGACAGAAATTGTCAGATTAAATATTTTTTTTTTATCTTTCAGGGTTCACAGGAATGGTAAAGTTGTTCAGAATGGAGTTGCTGAAAATGACAGCCTGCAGGTAAGTGTAAAAACTACTATCAATAATTTATTTTGAAACATTTTTTAAAATAATTTTAATGGTTGTTTGAGCCAAAGATCAATAATAATTTACCCGTTTAAAAGGAACCTATGTGCAATGATTCGTGTTCTACGATAAAAAAAGACAATCAAATTCGTGGATTGCTGAATTAACATTTATAATTAAAGTGCCTATGAAGCAAATTTTTTCTGCATAATTGAAACATTTACTATTTGAAATGCCTAATTCCAAAGTTTGAGAATTCTAAGATGAAAATTGTCGATTTTACAAGCGCTGAAAGTTACACATTTTTGCCTTCAAAATGGCAAATTGAATCGCGCGGCGAAAATACCACGTGACATCAAGGTGTGACGTCAGTTTGTTTGCAAAATTTCGAGCAAATATGGCCAACGGTAGGAAGGAACGGCACAGAGAAGGACATTATTGCATTGCTGGTGTTCCAAATGATCTACGCAGCCAAAGAAAATCATTCACTGAGGAGAAATAATGCTCTAGTATCCATCTGAGTGATTTCTTTGGGGAAAATAGGTACAATTTGTTCGGAGACATCGCGTTGATTGCAACCTAACTTCGAACATGTCGCGGTATACTCAGCACATTTGATTTAGCAGATGAAAAGCGGCTATTCTTGCCAGCTATAAAGAGCACAGAAAAAGGCAAGTAAGCTAAGAATGACTGTTGTTTATCATGTATAAAAGCACAGTCTTGTAACATATTCAGGAACATTTTTTCGCTCGTTTTCGTATGAAAATGAATGAACCGAAGTATTCTTGTTTCTTCTGTTAACTTAATCTCGAGTAAAAAGATTGGAAAATCTCACAGCTATAATATTCACGGTAGTCTGGTTGACTGTATCTATGCAGTGACTTCATGTTGTATAGGAAAGCTGATCATGAAACAAGTGTCAGCAGGTTTTTAGGGGAGTAGAGCGAGTTCCTTGCGTTGTAAACACAGTCTTGTTTCATTGAACTGAGAATTGGAAAATATTTTATTTTAAAGATTGAAATATTCATTGGCAATTTAGGAATTGCACGTCACATCTTTAAATTAGAGTTGTATTGACAGCATTGGTAATAAAGTATCTGGGAAACACAAACTGTCAACTTTACTCTTCATTTTCAGTTGCATTTTGTACTGCAGTCACTAAAATCCTTATCCTGATGAGTGTATCTAAGATCCAACAGTTTATTGCAGCAGTGTGGGTTGTGTGTTATAGGATGCCCAGGGGGCAAATACATATAAATTTACCCCCTGGGCATCCCGTAATAGCTACTTGAAACAATAGAATTCAAAATGGATGCCATTTCGGTAAAAAGGTCTATTTCTTTTCCCTTTTTGGGTCAAAGTGCCATGCCTATAATTTAGCACTTTAACATTGAGTCAAATTTGGTATAATGTTACAAGTGGTTGGCCATACTGCACAAAACATTTATTCGCAACAACATAATAACCAACCAGCCCAGGAGTGGACCAAAGAAAAAGTTTCACCATAAAATTATAATGAGTTACATGTCATTCAGTTCTCCAGGTAGGTTTTCTGGCCAATCGACTTACCTTTTTCCACTTTTCATGCTCATTTACCTGATAGGCAAGGTCATAGCAAGTAACAAATAAAGTTACAGTGCTGTTCACGTTTGGCAGGAATCAATAATCCATTTCACCAATTTTTATGTTCTCAAAACAATAAAGGTTTGAGTAAGACTGACGAGTCATGTCATTTTGTTTTTCAACGAAACAAAATGAAACTAATTGTGCCGATTAAGTTGAGTTGGTTCATTTGAGTTCGGTAATCAAACTAACCGAAAAGTTTCAGTTCGATTATGTTTGATTGCCTAACCTCTAAAAAAACAATCAAACAATGGGTTTCATTGATTTTTCGTATAGATTCATTCGATTGGTTACACCGGGAACACAAAATGAATAACTGCAGATACAGTACGCCGTGTGTTTATTTCAGTCAGAATGCTGTTGTATTTAACATTGGCATGCAGTCAAAACTAACAATCAATAATTTAATTTTTTTCATGGCCTGTTTATTATCTATGAAAAGGAGAAGTCTATGTATGATCCTGGTGGCCTATCAGTCCAAACGTTTATCCTGGTTTCTTAGGATGAAGCCACATTGCAGGGTAGCCCCCACCATTAAATTAGCCAGTACCATTTAGTATACACCTGGGCCCTGTTGTTCAAAGGCTGGGTAACACTATCCACATTTATCCAGTGGATAAATGTCCACAAAACAGAATAAGCTTTCCAATGAATAGTAATTTATCCGGTGGATATATTATTCAGCCTTTGAACAACTGGGGCCTAAGTGATGAGAGGCACTGAGAATATAAAGTGTCTTTCTAAAAGCACAACACAATACTCTGACTAGGGCACAAGCCCAGACTACTCGACCTGGAGCCCAGTGCCCTCAGTAATCATGAGACTGGAATGCCTCCTATAATTATTGATTGTATGTGTGGTTTGAATTGATATCCCAACCCACTGACCCTTGACAGCAGGTGGATTATCGAATGATAACATTCCAGATGACACTGCAAGAAAAAAGAAAATAACACTGAACCACAACAGGTAGGGTAACCCTGGCAGGCGGTTCAACTTGTTCTCATATAAAAACTTTAGCTCGCTGAATGTCACATACTCTCTGGATTTCAGGTTTTTTAAGCAAAAAATTGCACTAATGAAATAGAATTTAACCAAGCAAGGCCAACAGTGATCGAATAAACGAAAGAAATTCAAAGGAATGAGGATAAAATACTTTATGAATAATCAAACAGGATAGAAGTAGGCCTCTGAGCGAAAATCTGCACAAGCCTTTAATCACACGACCGCTTTTCATTGAATTACCCTTTTCATTTTACTGATGTAGCCTCAACAATGCATAAATTACACAAATAAGAAAAATTGGTCTTCATGGAACAGTATTTGCAACATGGGAATGGGATCAATATGTTTTCAAGGGTCAAAACCGCAATTATTGTAAAAATATATATATGCTGTAGACCTGTCTTAGCAGATGATGGAACTCAAAAAGCCTTCCAAATTTTGATGCACTGAGTGCTTTAACAGCAGTACAAGGTTCGATATTACGAGAATTCACATGAAGCCATAGCCATAAATGCTATCAAAATTATACAAACCAGGCGTTTACTGTAACTTCCCCCTCGCATCCTGCCCTGCTATGCTGCCGGAGGTAGTCCATTTTAATATATCCTGCGAGCAGTGGTTTCCTCCTCTTCCAAGCTTCGTGTTCAATTTCGATGTCGGCCATTGGTTCGTCTTCGTATGGCATTATAATCATTATTTTGCTGCACGGAAGCTTTCAGTATCGTTCTCTTCTTCCTTCAAAATATCTTCTTTAGACCTCTTCGATAATTCCGATAACTATTCGATTCGGAATAACAAAATTTAAGCTCTCTCTCTTGAAAAGTCTCTCAATATCAATCACAGGAGACAGCTGCAAACAAACTGACGTCACAGGTCGGCTTTTCGCAATAAATTCGGACCAGTCCTTTGGACATTTTTTAAGGCAGTTTTAGCCAACTTTCAGTGCTTATAAAATCAACAATTTTTATTGTAGAATCCTAAACTTTGGAATTGTGTATTTCAAAGAATGAACTTTCAAATTATGCAGAAAAAATTTTGCTTCATAGGCACTTTAAAGAGATCAGAAAGAGTACAATATTCCTGCAGCCAGTCATACAACCTCACTGCTGAAGTTACATTTCTTTCTTTGTTGCTTTTTCTCATTGCAAACACCTATAAAATTAATTCTGGACTCAAAACTGCTTGCTGAATGATATCAAAGTATGTTATCCATATCACAAGGGAATGTACATCTATTAAAACTGTTAGTGCAAGTTAATTTGCATTTTTCAACATTAACTTTTTACCTTTGTTTGATCAGGCAAGCAGCGGCAGTGGTAGCAGTAGTATCGCCCTTCAACATAATTCACATTTGCTGAGCAGTGCTGATGAAAGGAAAGTCAACCTTCAAATACAGTCAACAGCCAATGGTTTTATTGGATTTAATCTTCGTGGTGGAAGTGAATATGGTTTGGGTCTCTATGTATCTGGGTAAGGACAAAAACAATGGAATTTCAATCAAGACAAATTATTTAAGTTTACTTGAGAGTGTACAGAGTTTTTCATTCTGTTAAGACGGAATCCATCAGGAAGTTGAGTAATATTTATTTAAGTTGGACAAAAATCGAGTACCAGAATAATTTAAATCATATTACGTTATTTTTTACCCTTAATAAAAGGTAAAAATGTAAGTAATTATTTGTGATAACACTGACAACGATATCTTAACAGAGCCCGAGAAAATGAATTTTAAAGAACGCAAACTCTAGGCAAAATCTAACATGTAGCCATTTTGTAAAATCGTCTTGAAGCGATTCAGTGGAATTATAGTGAAACTTCAAAAGTTGTTTTCGATGTTTGGTGTTGTTAGAAAAGATTTCTCTTGATAATATATTTGAAGTAGTAACACAAAAGCTTGCAATAAGGTTACATAATTTTGTCCAATGAATGCTCAAAGTCCTAACAGATTCCGTCTTAATTTGTATTCCCAGTTGTAGTTGTATGCTTGCCGGTTTGAACAGGAGGGGGTTGGGAGAATTCAAGACAGTTATGCAAACGCGAGTCACAGTCAAGGGTTTTACAGAACTTTCAAGAATTCTCCCTATCACCCAAATGTTTAGATAAGGGTATGTATACATGAAAAAAGCCCTGTAAGCACATAAGCAAATGGCAAAAGTCAAGTCTTTAATTTCCAGCAGGGCTCGAAATTAAAAAAATTCTTTAGTTGCCATTTGGCGACTGAGTGGTAAATTTTAGTCGCCAAATTCAAATTTTTAGTCGCCATATTAAAAAATTAAATGGGGAGTAATTCAAAACAAGGTGTTAAAAACACATTAGAGAACTTTCTTGGCCACTAACTTCGTAGCAAATGTATGCTAACGCAATGCGAACAATGAAGCTGAAGAATCTTCGAAGGAATCAACATGGTGGATAGCCATGCAGTACAGAGAGACACCATTCGTAGGCATACATGACATACACAAGGGTTTACAATGAATTGTAGGGTGATTGTCTTTTCTTAATTTGACATCTTTCACTATACTTTTCTGGAAGGAGACAATGTTTTAGAAAAGGCCATTATGCAATGCCAATACGAAGAAATCTAGTCGCCATTTTGGGGACTAAACCAGAAGTTTTAGTCGCCACGGATGAAATTTTATGCGCATTGGCGACCATATCGGTCGCAATTTCGAGCCCTGTCCAGTCATAAAAGGGTGTTTTAAGTAACTAGTGGAAATTTGTCTGGTACAACATTTTACAGAGATGCCACAGCTGTAAGTTTCAAGTTAAGTTTGCAATAGTAATTATTAAGGGTATTTGTTCTTGAAATTGTTAAGGATGTCAACTTAACCTGGACATACATGTTAAGAAATTAGACTGCAGACCAGCTACAATCTGTGGTACCGCTGTGTTAAAGTAATCTCAGTGTTGTTGTCTTTGTGTAGTGTGGATGCTGGTTCACTGGCAGAACAAGCAGGCTTTAAAGTTGGTGATCAAATCATGGACGTCAATGGAAAGAACTTTGAGAACCTTAAGCACAAGGAAGCTGTTGATTTCATCAAGTCTCAAAAACATATTATGGTTACATTAAAGGTAACATCGTTTGTTGAATTTCTTTATATACACTGTAAGCCTTAAGCAGCTTTAGTTCTAATGTACTGTACCTTCTTAGGTACTCTGAAGAAAGGTTTCTGTAATAATTTGACATGTACCATTGAAGAAGTAGAAGAATAGAGAGAAAAAGTGATTAGATTTGGCTTGGATGTCCATAGGTGTTGCCAATCCTAAGCATTGTAGACAAGTGATGTCCCAGTTGTGATTTTTTGTAAGCCTCATATGCATCACATTCCACTCTTCCCTTGGAGGGAGGCATGAAATATCATCATCATCATCCTCATTCTCATCACCATCACCATCATCCTCATCATCGTCATCGTCACCACCATCTTCATAAGAGGCTAGTTTCTGTAGCGATGTCTGAATTGTATTTCCCTCCGTCCCTCCCTCCTGTTATGACATCTCCAGCCTATCACAGGATACTTCCTAGGGTTCTCCAGTTACTCATTATTGAACCCACAATGGAAGGGAAGAACATTACAATATATTAAAGTTGAAGTGTTTTATTTAATGAAATAATAACAAACAAAGGGGAGTGAGTTAGTTCGCAATGCCATAAGTGCAGTGTACTCTCCATTAAACTATTACACACAAATGAAATCTGCTTTGTTGAATTTAGGCTGTAGGTAAACTTCCTGAGGCGAAACATTATCATTCCCAAATCAGTTGGGTTTATCCTGATGGAACTGTGGTGAAAGGTATGTTTGACCGAGAAATACCATACAGTCAACTGGGCTACCACCTTAAAGCTTCTACAGGAATCTGCCACATCCCTCAATAAATTCCAGTCATGTGAAGCCCATCATTACTGGTTATGGCCACATTTTTTACTGCTATTTCTACCACAGGTATATTTTGCAGGAGGCATGATGGCCTAATGGTTAGTGCTCTGGACTCCGGATCGGACGGTCCGGGTTCGAGCCTCAGGTGGGGCACTGCGTTATGTTCTTGAGCAAGACACCTTACTCTCACGGTGCCTCTCTCCACCCAGGTGTATAAATGGAGCAGTACGCAGCTCTTTACAAGGTCCCACAGTGTTGGCTGAAAAAATGATAAACAAACAACAGTAATAATGGACCCTAGCCATAAGACAATAGAAGTGTGCTAATAAGATCCAATGAAATTAGAGGTTCTAGAGAGCTGCGAACTATCTCGTATAAATGAGTACTGGCGAAATAATGCTGGGGGTAACCCTGCAATGGACTAGCATCCCATCCAGGGGGAGGGAGAGAAATATTCCTTGCCGCTATATGCTACAGAAACCGGGATAAGCTCCAGCAGGATACGTTGCTTGGTGCGAGGCTTACCTTTTTTCTGACAAGTGCAAAGGGAGTGGCAAGTATTGGAGATTATAGTGGTGGCTTGCAAAGAACATGCCTACACTCTTTAGAAATGGTGCTGTATGTTAATGGCAGTCTGTGGCAATAAATGGAATGCTGGTAGAGAATGACATCTCTGTTTTACCTTAGCCCATAGAGCTGCCTCTAAGATTATTGGTCAACCTCAAAACCAGAGATAGAGCAACAACACCACAAATTGGATCACCAAAAGATAGGCACTCTGATTGTACCATTAAAAGCTGGGAAAACATCCAAATTCCCCCAAATAACTTTGGCAATGGGCTTATTAAAACAAGTGAAAAAGTACATACTTTTGAGATTTTTTGTTCCGTATGTGGGGGATTTGTCAACATAAAACAATAAAATAATTCACACACGATACTCACAATTTTCAGCAGCTCTTCCCTCTTTACCTCAGACTCATGAAGATAGTTTAGTTGTGAGTTCAGTGCCATGCATGTCATAAACCTGCTTTCTAAAAATATGCCTTTTTGCTTTCAGAGGGTAAAGAAAGTTTCAGTAGATCTATCTCAGCCCCAGTTTCCCCAGTGTCATCTCTAGAGCTCAGCCACTCTAGTACTCAGTTTCCTGGCTTTGGAGATGAGAGTCCCACAAGAGACACACCGAGCCCTAGACCTCTATCACGTGAAGCTGCGGTCCAGACCCCTGAGCCCTCTCCTGAACCTGCACCAGAGGTTGTAGTTGTGCAAGTGAAACAAGACTTTGCCGAATTAGAGAGAACACAGAGCTCGAAGAGTCTTGCAACATCATCAACCAGTAGCGGGGGTGACAATGAAAAACAGAACTCACTTAATTCAGCGCATTCTTGTGAAAATGTTAACAGCAGTAGAGAGGATGTAGCCAAAAGATACTCAGTGTCCAGCATGAGCAAAGAGGAGGCCATTTTGAGTGGTAGCGATGGTGAGCTGAATGACAAAAGGAAAGTAAAGAAATCCAAGTCTTTCCTGCAGAAACATGGTGACAAAATTAAATCTAAGTTGAGCTTCAGGAAAAAGGGAAAACCAAAAGTGGAGGAAAGAGGTAGGAAAGTAACAAAGAAAATAATGAACTGTATAAACTCTAACTTAATTGTTTCTAATCCATTATGAAGAATGGGGTTGGGCTTTTTTATCTACAGTGTATTAAGAAATGGTATGGTACGTCTAGGATTCTAGAGAAATTTGTGACTGCATCAGGGTGCGACAAAAGGCTGTTTGATAGCCCTGGGCTAGTAAAATGATTGGTCTGGCTTTATAGTAGCACCTTATCATCACAGGTTGTCTGACGGGCAAGCGTGAAGTGGACAGAAGTGAAGCAATGTTGGTTTTTTTTTTCTGATTGCAAACTTTACGCTTTTGTATCATGAGAGGAAGTGAAACAATACAAATCTTTTCTTCAGATAAAGTAAAATGTGAACCAGTCAAAATCAGTTAAAATGATATTTTTTGGGCTAGAACCTCAGACAAAATTACAGCTTGCCTTGCCTTAAGGGCAAGCCAAGTTTTTTAATTTTGTCGCACGCTGTGCATACATGTGTATTTATTTAGCAACTCAACATCAAGACAGCATAGGTAGCCATGTTACTCGCAATAGCTATAATTTGTAAAGCATAAGTGATGAAACATTATTTTGATAGATACAAGTTTGTCTTATGATTTAAACTCCAAGTACTGAGAGTAATTGTTGGGAGAGCTGATCCTTTGTGTCATGGGTGATTTCATTGGGCATTGTGTACAGGCTGTTGCATCTTTGTGTCAATTGTAAAATTGTTTAACTGTGTTGTCTTTTCTGATTTCATCTTTCATTCTTGTATTTTTTGTTTGTGTTGGGCAACCAGATTGGAAGCAACATTTTTAAATTGAAATCTATAAAATAAAAATAATAGTCAAATCGAAAAATTTGAATTCCTAAACCTATAATTTATGAAACAAAATAACAACTGCATGTGTGCTGTTTTGAGTATAATTAATTCAATAGTGCTTTCATGTCATATGTATGAAGTGAAATTTGAAGCAACATACTTTATTATTTTGATAATGATATTTATTATGTTACATCGTGGACACTTAAACCTTGAACGCCAAGGCTTTATTTTCACTTTATTTGTACTTTTTCTTTCACTTATTTTATTACTTTTTTTCAGAACTAGCCAATCACAGCTGCGAGTTGATGCAACAGCCGAGGCATTTTTTCTGCCTTATTTCCTCGTAACAATAGAAACATGGAAAAACGGAGAAAAAATGTCTGTGCCATTGCTTTGGTTCACGGATGTGATTAGTTAGTTCTAGAAAAATGTAAACAATAACTACAAAATAAGTGAAAATAAAGCCTTGGCGTTCATGGTTCGAGTGTCAAGTTTCTGTTCATGACATTTTTTATGATGATGATGGCAGCGATGAGGATGATGATGATGATGATCAACTTTATTTTGTGACACTAACAATGTAACATTATATCAACTGAAGAAATAGTGGCCTCGATTCTAAAAGCTTCCAATAAGAATTAAATATTTACAAGTCTATGATTATATGAGTAACTATGACTAAATGAGAACAATGGATTTTTTAGTGATTAAAATAGTTTTAAACAAGTTGGTTTACAAGTTGTTTGTTAAGTTCTGTTTTCCTTCAACTTAACCTCAGAAGTTGCATAATTGAAAGAGTGGATAAGATTAAACTATACTTGAAATAAGTTTTTGTAAATAGAAATGATATGCTCAGTATGTTATTGTTGTTATGTATTTTAAAATAGTGAAAATAAAATAATGAGTAAAGCTATAAAATAGTATTTATCAGAACCTAAACATAACTTTCATCAACTCTAGAACACTAAACGCCTTAGTTTGTTGTCCCAGTTTGTTAATGTTGTTGTGATGTATTGTGTCTGTGTTTATTTTCTGCTGTTTAGTTTGTCGTGAGGTGCAACTCCCTGTGCATGCTACACTGATTTTTGAGCAGGGTTTTGGTACTCAATTAATGCTAGGTGGCTCAACAAGACAACAGATGTTGCTGTACATTGAGGAAAAGGCAAAGAAAATTCTGGTAGTTGATGAGTACAATGCTGTTATCCGGCACATTAAACAGGTAAGCTGTTTTGTTTGTTTCTGTCATAGTGTAAAATTAATTTAAAAGTGATATTACAAGTTTATTTTACAGCGCGACGCGCCTGAGTGTGGCCACCCAACAAACTTTTTTGACAAGTTATAATAAGCCAGTCAGAGAGCGCAAATTTGTTTGAGCTGCCCCGCCTCCTTGCAAAGTTCAAAGCTGTTGTTATGAAACCTGTCGCGCTTTCAACAAGGAGGAGGGACAACTCAAACAAATTCGCGCTTCTGATTGGCTAACTTGTCAAAAAAGTTTGTTGGGTGGCCACACTTAGGCGCGTCGCACTGTAATGCCATATCTGAATTTATTGCGCCTTTCAATAACACACGAACTCGGTTACGTTTTTCGCTGCCGTCAATCATCAAGCGGACCTCTCAGGAAACAGAGGTACACTTTAACAGGGTCAAAAGGTCATGTCTGTCAGTTGTGATTGGTAGACTTCGATCCAGTTTGTTTGTTTCTGATTTTCAAGGTTCATGAGCTTTTACCGTAATTATGATTGACGGCAGCAAAAAAACGCAATTGTTAGTTAGGTTTTGAACTTCAGAGTTCGCATGTTATTGAAAACTGCAGTAAACTTTTTGTAATCACCAAAAGGTGATTGAAAAATACCATACCTCGAACATTTATTTCTAGCTTGGTAATTAAGTCACAGAGGCTTATTTCTTCCTAATTTAAGATATTCTGTGTTTGCACACGCGTATCAATCTGTGAAGTATTAAAAATATTCAAAACTTTTGAGAGCTACAAATTTGTTGACTGTAATCGTTATTATTAGTACACAACCAAAGTGACTGTAAGTTAATAGTCCTTGTACACAATTTGTCAAACTTGGAGATTAACCACTTTTGCAGCCTGGTTGTTCAAAGAGCTGATATCCACTGGATAAACCACAACCCACTCGAAAGTGATTTATCCAGTGGCATAGACGACATATTGACTCTTGGAAGAAATGCTGCCACTATAAAAGATCATGATCTGTGGTTCTTGAGTTCTTGAGTTAACTTACAAAATTGATTACTTTCAACATTTTGTGAATGAGACAATGCTGTTTCGCTGCAGTATCAAGAAGACTCTGATGTTGAAGCTCTTGTTAATAAGCTGTTAGCAATACTGGACAAGCCTGAAAAGGCTCTCTTGTTAAGAGACGTTAGGTAAGAATTCGTTCCATGCTACACTATTCCAAATTTCTATAGAACGTTTTTGTGGGAAATATGACATATATCCAAGCAAATCCATGTTAACACTAATTATACTGTTCGATTTATGAAATATACATGTACTTTAACATGAAAAAGTTACAAAAAGCTTTTGAAAAATTCTGACCTTAATCTTAAGACTGCTTCTCTGTCCTTCTGTTGAGTTGAATTGATTATAGCTTTCCCCAGCTTTCTCACTTGTTTCCTTTTCAAACGTGGCTAGTGCTGTTTCCTCACTTCTTTGCCGTTGAGAAGTAAGCTTACAGTAATTCTTTTTTAACTTGTGAAAAGACCAAAGTGTCGGTTACTGAAATGTGGACAAACTCGATGAACTTTTTCTTTCTTCTTTTTAAAATGGAAGAACAAAAGCTTTGTTTGAAGTGAAAGGAAATTGTAGCCTCACCACGCGCAGTGAGTGGCGCCAAACTAACTATTTGCTGATTGGCTTAGGCAAAAGTTTGCAAAGTGTTTTTGTGTACATTAATTAAATGTATACCAACTCGGACGAAATTCATAAAAGAAATGACAGGACATACGATCAAGAACTGCCGTCAATTTGATAAATTTACGCCATTTTTTAAGCGAGTGTCCTGTCATTTAATCACGAATTTCTTCATCACATTGTCAAAAAACTGCGGAGGCATCGCCTCGTGTCCTCCACACTTTTTTGACAATGTGATGACGAAATTGATGATTAAATAACAGGACACAAAGGTCTTGTATTACCCTTGTAATAAAATGTTGCTGAATTTGTCGGTAGGACGTTAGTTTTACCGTATGACCTCGGACGGTTTGATGCAATGGTGTCCGCTCACGAGAAAGAAGCATTAGAATACCTCAGTGGATTTGTGCCCGGTATGTATTCTTAATATACTTTGAAGATATTTAAACTTTTTGTATTATTATTGATGTAAACGTTCAAGAAATTTCCTCCAGCTAATGGTTGTTTTCCTTGATAAAGGTTCACCAACAATAATCCCCACTGTGGCTGAGAAACCTAAACGGCAGCTTGTAGCTGCTATTCAAGGTATGTAAATTTACTCCAACACAACCTTTTATAAAATAGAGGGGGTAAGTTTCTAAAGAAACTGTGGTGCTGCGTCGGTACGGTGGGAAGTATAACAAGATAATTTGGTTTTATAATGATAATGATAAATTGGCCACCGTAAAGAGATTCGAGCGCTGACGTTTCGAGCGTTAGCCCTTCGTCGGAGCGAAGAGTAATAACATGTTACTGAAGGGCTAACGCTCGAAACGTCAGCTCTTAAATCTCTTTACGGTGGCCAATTTACATTATCAACCCAGTTGATAAAACCAAATTATACTTTTATAAAATAGCCGAGATGGTACGCGCTCTCTCATTGGTTGATCGGTGTGTTTAGAGGAGAGCATGTAAGCACGGTTGTGACATTTTTGATTCGCACGTAGTTTCGAGAAATATTTTACAAAGGCAATAGAGGACTTTTTCTGTGTTGCGTCTCGGGTTTGCATAACCGTCTCGAATTCTTCCAACCCCCACTTGTTTTGGTGAGGCTGCATAAACACGGAAAAAGTCCGCTGTTGCTTAAGTATAGCGAATTTGCCCAGTGCTACAAATTTGTGTTTAATAAATACATTTTACATAGACAGCATTTCTTGTTTTTCATTGGGCTAATTGGGATATTTATATATTTGTTCGCCCACTCCGCGGTTGCTCGTACGCTACAACGGGTTTACCTCGGTGTAAAAACCTGTAACTTTTTTCTTTGTTTTTGATCTATTGTTTTTCTGGTCTGTATTGTTTCTCGGTTCTTTGTTGTCTTGCTCGTTCTTTATTCGACTGGTGAGTTTCACAGGTTTTTACGCCGAGGTGAGCCACATATTCTCGTAGCACAGTTGCTTAGAGCGCCCGGCAATCCGGTAATCTGGGATCTAAGATAAGCAACAAATATTTGGTTCATAACATTGATGCAGTGTCAATGTAGTGCAACCATAAATTAGGGAATATTTCATCAGTAATATGCAACGATTATTCGGTAGAATCATATCTAATAATCGTCGTGTATTATTGATGAAATACTCTCTAGGTCATTATTGTATTTATGATCCGATAATGCGAATTTCATGCTGTGTAAATGTTTAGGGGTTCGCTACATCCCACGGCTTATCTATTGCTGACGATAAATAGTTAACAATGATAGTTTTTGGCGTAGACACGTCGCACAAAAACTTTTTCTCTTCTTTGTATTTACAGACAGCAGAGGGAGTTTTCAGTTACGAACGAAAGAAGAAGTAGAGAAAATCAAACAGGATAAAGAAGAAATGGCGAAAAAGCGAGAACAAACAGCGTGGCTGGGAGGCAGTATTCTGGATCGACACACAAGAAGCCAAAACAACCCAAACGCAATGATTACACTACCGGCTAACTATACCTTAGATACAGCTCCTGTTAAAGATACGAATAGCGCACCGGCTTCGTTTGAAGTTCCAGTCATTCAGGTGAACAGTGGCGAGTCATCCGGAGCGCCGAAACACGACGAAAACGATAATGAAAGACCCATGAAGTCGAACTCACTCCTGGTACCTGATCGAGTATCCGTGGAATACAAAGACGATGAGGATGAAACTCCAGCGGTGTCCTCTCCATCTTCATCTCCGGGAATATCGATCGCTGTCCCAGCGATAGCTGTTTCTGGCGAGGCGTCAGCAGTTACAATACTTCTTTCCAAAAAGAGGACCAGTTTAGGTAAGTTCACGCTACTTGTATTGGGCCATCATGGTTCCAATATCGTTGCATCACGGTTCCACCATTGTTTTCACCGCTTGGCCCGGTCCCATTTATCCTTGCCCTGTCCGGTTAAGAAAAGAAGGGGAGGGGAGGGGGTATCGCTCATAAACCATGCATGATGAACAATTAGCTCCTCTCCTCTCTGTGAGTGCAAACAAGATTGGACACACTTAATAAAAGGTTTTCTTACCTATTACCCGATGTCCCATTTGTAATTACAGTATATTTATTCTGCTGTTGAGTTGGTTCTCGCAGGCTGTGCATAGGAGCCCGATCTTCTTCCTGTTGAAAGGAAATAAACTGTTGACTAACTTTCGGTTAGGATATAGCGGGGACATCGTGGAAATAAGTCAATTAATTTTTAAACTCCTGTGCCAACGTTGTTCGTCAAATTTCATAGCGGTAGTCTCTCCATTTTTTGTTTAGGTATAAGTATTTCAGGAGGAAAGGGCTCCAAAACGCAACCCGAGGTCAGAGTAGAGAAAATTTTCCCAGGTGGCGCTGCGGCTGATGATGGGAGATTAAAGGTGAGAGATTTGGGTTAAAATGGTTTGTGTATACAGGTCTTCTTGATGCAAAGAGTCTGGCAACGATTGTTCACAAAATGGAAACTCTATCTTTCAGATAAATCGTTCGTGAAATGTGTTAACAAAACATACGTGCTCTCCACAGGATAGTGATTTCTCAACTGGATTTTAAAATGATCGATTCTTTGAACAACTGGGTGTAGTTTATACGGTCTATGTGCCTTCATTTCCCTTCTGACAATCGAAATGACCAATAGCTTTTAACGGTGCAACAAAATCCTTGTACTTTTGAGAAAAATTGAAAAAGTGAAGAACATTGTTTTGACATTCTACCAGATTCTTCTAAATACGGGAAGTTCGGTGACGTAATAATGGTTAGTGCGCTGGACCCCGGATGGGACGGTCCGGGATCGGAGTCCTTGCCTGGGCAGTATATTGCGTTATTTGTTTTATTATTTTATTTTTGGACAAAACGCTTTACTCTCACACTGCCTCTCTCCACCCGTGTGTATACATGGGTACCGGCGGGGGGCAGGGGTACCCCAGTCCAGGGAGGAGTACGAATCTTCCAAGTCGCCTCATGCCAAGGAAACCCGAATAAGCTCCGACCTGATCGGCCAATAGGGCCCGTGCACATGCAGGCTTTACCTCCTAAATAGTTGTGTAATTAAAAAATATATCAGTAAAAGGCTATTTCTATTCTGACATTGTGGTTTGTGTTTCTGATGCCTTGCACTTCAGAGCGGTGACCACATCCTGTCTGTGGACGGTGAGAGCCTCCAGGACGTGACACACGCTGAAGCAGTGGACATCATAAGAAAATCCTACAATAACAAATCCAAAGATGTGATGGAAATCGTGGTCATACCCAAGCAATGACAAAGTTCTGTGTAATATTTGTTAGAACGGTTTATAGATAACTGTTTTAACACCAACATCGCAGTCAAAGCAACTGACCAATCAGAGCGCGGTACGAAAACACGGGCTAAGCCTTGTCATGATTGGTTGAAACATCAGAGTATGTCAGCTCTGATTGGTTAAAACAAATCACAATATTCGTTAAGCTTAGGGAATGCAAAACACTTACCAGTCAGTGGAAACCCTTTCTTTGTGTACTCTTTCACGATTGTCTGGCCTCTGCGAGATAGAATAGTGCAGGTTTTTCGATCAAAATTGTAAATATACCCATAGGCGAACAATCATACTGCATTTTACCATACCCTCTCCACTTTCGGCGTAATTCTGCATTCACATATATATATATATGTACCCGATAAATCATTGAACCATGCCTGACATCGCGATACGCATAACTTTTCGTACGTGTGTAACATTAAATAGAGGAAATATATAGAGAGCTTGCATCTGATGATAATGTTGAACCACCTTCAATTTTCTACGAATACGCGAAACCTCCATACATTTCTTGTATTTTATTTTACGCGCCCGTTAAGCCGGTTAAATTCACGAGTGGAAATCCTTAAAGGTCGCAGACCGTCGTATGTATAAAGAGTTAGAATCGCAATATTAATGAATTTATACAGGGATTGTAAGAATTTTGATCAAGAGTATTCTTTTATTTTAAGTTCACTTATAGTTCACATGCTACCGTACACACAGGCATTGGAATGGCAAAATGGGCACTTTTTTAGGGTTGAATTCGATTGACAGTTGAGAAAGAGTTGCACTGCCTCCCGTTCATGTTAACGGTTGAAAAGAAATGCGGATTGAGTATTTTAATAGAGGTTTGTCTTGCTGCCTTTTATAAACGAAAAGAAATGAACTGTTAATGAAAAGTAGTCCACATCTCTTTTTAGTGTTTAATTGTGTTCATTTTTAAGCCTGTTTTTAATCCCCGGTAGGGTTTTTATTTAGCATACTCAGGGTATACTTTATTTTTTATTATTTAATCATGTTATTTCATGTACACACAAATGCGCTTTCGTACTCGAGATACCTCAGAACGCGGCCGAGAAACAACCGCCTCCGACCCACCCCTGTTTAGCCGGAGCCTGCTCGCAGGCTACGCCGGGCATAGAAATCCAAAATGCTCAAGTGCGTCGGATAACAAGGAGATTTATTTTAGCGAAAAAAGTTTGCCGGGCGGTTCGGTGTGTTTGAACTGCCTTAGCCTGAACTTTAAATTATAGATAGTCAATATCCATAGTTATTTTGTAGTAGTAGCATTATTTCTGGTCTGATGTACCTACCGTGTATAAATAATAAAGATGATGATGATGTAAAAACCTGTGAAACTCACCAATGACGTAAAACAAAGAACGAACAAGACAACAAAGAACTCAAAACAATATAGAACAAAAAATAGATCAAAAACAGAAAAAGTCACAGGTTTTTTATTACACGGAGGTAAACCGGATATATCTGCCTCCTCTGGTTTCTAACACTAAAAACAGGCGGCTAAAATCTTATTTCACTGATATCATTTGTAATATTTGCAACGAAAGCCTAGCTACTGAAGATTGATATTCACACACTACAATAAGCACTAACGTGCCCACTTTGCAGCAGTCCTTGAAGACCCTAATAACGGCTGCGAAGGAGACTATTGACTGAGGCCTCAGTTATATGGTCTCGGGTACCCGAGACAACCCTCCCTCCCGAGACAACTTTACCGAGCGTTTATATGACAAAAACTTGTCCCTATCAGCTGAGTTAAAGTTAACCTTGTTTGATTATTCATAAAGTATTTTAACGTTCAACTCACCAGTTATCCTTCTTCCTTTGAATTTCTTTCGTTTATTCGATCACTGGAGGCCTTGCTGGGTTAAATTCTATTTATTTTATAGTGCAATTTTGCTTAAAAACCTGAAATCTAGTCCCGGGTAGGCGAGCCAAAGTGTTTATATGCCGAGACGAGACAACTCGGGTAGGATCATATAAACGGTTGGCGGAATTTTTCAACATTTTAGTGAAAAGTTAGCTCGCCCAGGGTAACTCGGGGAGGGTTGTCTCGGGTACCCGAGACCATATAAATGGGGCCTGAGCAGCCAAAATATTTTTGTAAAATAAAGTGGATAGAATTTTTCGACAACATATAATATACATTTAACAGTAATCCATAATTTGCAATAAAAACCGATATTAACTGCACTTGTGGTGTTGTCTGATTATTGTAGATGCATGGTAAATCAGTGACGAGGTCACATTTGGAACACCAAAAGGAGACAATATCCTCCACGCAAGAGCATGTTGCCAGTGAACTGACTGATTTGGTGTCGTTTATTTTAAGGTCTTTTAAACTTCAAATTCCAGTTTTGAACTTACGTACATGAAATCTTCAATACTTTCTCTTGATTTTACTACTCCTTTAACTCAAAATCACTCCCAAAATAACAAGGCACCCCAGAACATAGACTCGTGTTATAAGTGAAGCATTTGATTGTCTGTGTGAACAAACCCATGCTAAACGGCGGCAAGATTGCGATGTGCTCCCCCTTTTACACTGTAAAGGTTCAGTGAACACACAGTAGTTCAATGACTGCCAGTATGGATGTATCAGTTCGTTTACTCAGAAATTACAAATTACAAGTTCCAAAGATGACAGATTGTATGAAATGTGGAGGTGTGTTACAAATTTACGAAGATCGTTCTTGTCCAAGGAGAACTCAGCCACTTCTCGGATAGTCTCCTACGCAGCCGTTATTAGGGGATTGCGTTACACTTGTCCCCACTGGTGGTAACGCAATCCCCTAACAACGCCTGCGTAGGAGGCTACTTCTAGGACAGCGCCCTCGACAACCCCCCAACCCCCGACGACGCCCTGTGTTTGACGATTGCCGTGACGTGCGTCTTTGACGAAAGCCTGGTGCCCAGTCAAAGCAAGATGGCGGAGAGTTCTGGAGAGGAAGATTGTTGTGAGACGGATTTCGTGTTTTATCGTGACCGGGAGGAATGGAAAGATGTCACTCCTGTTGAACAAGATGATGGACCTTATCCAGTTGTAAGAATAGCTTACTCTGAGAAATGTGAGTACTATGAGAACAGTTTATAAATATAGCATGAGATGCGGGAAGGTTCGTCTGTCATTTTCCGGCTCATCCTCGGTGTAAAAACCTGTGAAACTCACCAGTGACGTAAAACAAAGAACGAACAAGACAGCAAAGAACCTCGAAACAATACAGAACAGGAAAGCAATAGATCAAAAACAATGAAAAGAGTCACAGGTGCTTACGCCGAGGTTAACCCCATTTTCCTTGCACTGCACTGAGATTAGAAATTGGTTCTGTCCTTATGTACCGTAACTCAAGAACCTATAAGTACGACTAAACAATCCGATACAACTACGTAATGCATCCTAAACGGAGCAAATGCAATGGTTATTCCCTTGTTCTCCTTGGGCGTCCGTACCTGAGCTGAGGGTATTTTGAAAATTCAAAATTGTTGAATATTTTTTCTTGATTGTCGAAACTGATAATTGCTTAATTAGACCTTTGCAAAATTGAGCTTTGTTTGCCAAATTAAGTGTTACCAATTGATAAGGCAACTCTGATAATGATTTGTGTACAAGCCAAGTAGCCCATCATATCAGGTCGGAGCTTAATATCCTGGTTCCCTTTGCGATGAAGCAACTAGGAGTGTTTTTACTCATCAAACCACATAACAGCTACTAGCATTTAGTTTAACATAGTCAAAACTAAACAAAATTGTGTGGTAAATGGCCATACCCCAGGGTGGGGGGGGGGGGGGTAAAGGCCCAGGGAATTCCTGAGAGGAGGGGGTTGTCAGTGAAATTACATTTCCAGAGGGTCAAGATCGATGCAGTGATTTAAAATGGTCAAAATAGTGACATAGGTTTTTGATACACAATCATAATACATATAAAGCAGGTAAATTTGGAACCCAAAAAGTCCACAGCAACCCTCCATTTTGTTCAGATGCAGCTGCCATAACACTTGTTACCAGTCAACCGAATGTCACGTGTTTTGACCGCAATGCACTGGTGATTAGCGTTGTTTGTTTCTCACATTTGATCGAAAGAAAGTCTTTGGTTAGCAAAGCGCTTTGTCACATTCTTTGCTAACACAATTTCCACCATACACCAGGGCCTAGTTCAACGATGTCCAAATGGCACTGTTTATGTTGTAGATGTGCCAATATCATCTTGCACCTTAGCTCATTTTGACAGTGTCTCTATGGATGATCCGCTCCCTCTAGTGCGGCGTATGTCAAAGAAATCCTGTGACCTGTGTCATGTATTGACAAGACTAACGAACACACCACAAAGAAGATGGCGGTCAACTCGAAAAGCACATGTAATGAGAAATATGCGCACGCATCTAATTTAGAA
Source organism: Blastomussa wellsi (assembly GCA_947652115.1). NCBI lineage: Eukaryota > Metazoa > Cnidaria > Anthozoa > Scleractinia > Plerogyridae > Blastomussa > Blastomussa wellsi. The sequence goes on from OX393562.1 coordinate 6,540,728, forward strand.
ATATGCAAACGTCACAGGGAGACCATAACATCTCCTCCACACAAAAATAACCAGTCCTGGCTTGTAAACTGTGCCTAAGTTACAATATCAAAAATAATCAAACTCAATCAAACAGACAGTGTCCAAACTAAATTAAACGGTCAGTGTCCCTAATAAATAACAGTTCAGAGATCTAATCTCTGTGGTGCTCTGCACACTCTCTGGGGGTACCGCCGCTCACGGACCACAGGGCTGGCTGGAGTCGTGTCTGGAGGATCGGTAGTTGCAGGTGCTGGAACAGAAGCCATCTCCAGTTGATCTGCCACGGGAATCTCTGGAACTGTTCCAACGACATTGGGTGGTGCTCTCTGTTGGATTGCCACTTCTACAGTATTGGGCGCAACTCCTCTTACATCAGTGGGTTCAACTGCTGTCGGCCTCAGCTGGTTGATATGTCGACGCCAGATTATCCCTGGTGCCACTTGGACCTTATACATCAGTGGACCTGTCTTCTTGATGATCAGACCTGAACGCCACTTCAGATCCCCTCGATAATCTTGTGACATAACTGAGTCACCAACCTCTAACTGACGTCGCTGCCTACCCTTCTCATTCGCTGCCTTTAAGCTCTGCTGATGCTGCTGGTTAACCATCTTTCGGTTCAAATTGGGTTTGACCAGGTCCAGACGAGTACGTAACGGTCTTCCTAGGAGTAACTGAGCCAGGCTCTCACCAGTCGTTGAGTGAGGAGTGTTCCTATAGGCTATAAGAAACTTGGCCAACTTCTCCTTCACTGGCTTGGAGCTTTGATACATGGAACGCAAGGCTTGCTTGAAAGTTTGTACTGACCTCTCAGCTAGACCGTTTGTAGCCGGATGATATGGCGCTGATGTGATATGGCGGATGCCATTGGACTTGATGAAAACCTGGAACTCCTCCGAAACAAATTGTGGACCGTTATCGCTGACAATCTGTTCAGGAATTCCGAATCTGGCGAATAAGTCGCGAAGGACTTCAATGGTCTTACTTGTAGTTGTGGAACTCATGGGAATTACCTCGGGCCACTTGCTGTGCGCGTCAACAACCACTAGGAACATTGAGTTCTGGAACGGTCCGGCATAGTCGATGTGTAATCGTTGCCATGGGGTAGTGGCCCACTCCCACGGATGCAGTGGCGCTTTAGTAGGCATTCTCTGGTTAAGCTGACACCCATCACAGCCTTTCGCTAGCTCTTCCAGTTGGCCACTGATATTAGGCCACCAGACATAGCTCCGTGCTAGTGCCTTCATCTTAACTACACCCAGATGGCCATCATGCAGCTCCTCCAATGTTACATATCGCAATAGACCCCAAAGGACTGGCACTAATATGTAAATTATTCACCTGCACTTAATATGCACATCGGCACTTGGCACTTGGCACTTCGCACATGGACAACGGTTCGTACAGACATCGTTGTAAAGCAAGCAAGGATTAAAGATAAACAAGATTGAATCCGACTCTTTATTACATGGTGGCAGCGAAATATGGCAGCAGCTACGTCCTTCGCCTCACCTCAAATGAACTGGGACGCTCCGGACGTAATATCTGCGTTTGGACGATTCAAACAGAAATGTCAGCTCATGTTTACAAGCGTGCTCAAAGACGCCGACGACGAAGAGAAAGTGAGCTACATTCTACTCTGGTCAGGAGAAAAAGGGCTGGATATGTACAACAGCTGGACTTTTGCGAAACAAGAAAACAAGAAAAAACCCGAAATCATCTTCGCGAAGTTCGAGAATCAATTGGAACCGAAAACAAGCCATCGAATTCACAGATACAAACTACAAGAAATGCGACAACAATCGAGCGAGCCCGTCGATGATTTCATCTCAAGAATCAAAAACCTAGCAGCAAGATGTCAATTTCGAGATACCATCGAAGTCGAAGACAGAGTGCTAGACCAGCTCATCTATGGATCAAGAAACCCCGACGTTCAAAAAGCTCTCATAAGCCGAGACAAAACGCTAACCCTCGCAGCCGCAATCGATATAGCACGCAGCCACGAGGCCACAAGCAAACACATGAAAACGCTGGTTGAACACACTAAAACGTCTGAAGAAGACAAGAGCATCTACGCGATTCAGAGAGAACAACAAAGGGAATTCTGTAACAACTGTGGCAAACAACACCCGAAACATCCGCGAAATAAATGTCCAGCCTACGGCACAACATGCTTAAAATGTGGAAAAGCTAATCATTGGAAATCTGTTTGCAGATCCAGCAAACGAAAACAAGACACTCAAGAAACCAAGCCGACCTTCAAGAAATCCATCCACGCTATCGAAGATGATTCCCATGACAATGATGATGAAATTCTTACAATCAGTACCATTGAAATAAATGCCATGGAAGGTGTTTCCGACGACACGCGCGATGAAGCCTTCGCAACACTTGAGATATGTCAGCCTGAAAGAAAGCGAAAAATTAACCTCCAATGCAAGGTAGACACAGGAGCACAAAGCAACGTATTACCCGTCAGATTGCTTCGCATAATTGCTCCAGAGAAGTTTGACGCCAAGGGTAACCCTAAACCCGAAGCCCTGGAAAAGAACGAAACCATCCTTTCAGCATACGGGGGCTCCATAATCAAGCAGCTTGGCACCATTGATATACCCTGTAACTACAAAGACAAGAAGGTCAATTGCAGGTTTTACGTTACGGACACCACTGGGCCAGCTATTCTCGGCTTAAGAGCCTGTACAGCACTGAAATTAGTCTCGCTACATTGCGTTCTCAAAACAAGCCAATCGACCCAAACTGGATCAACCACCAGCTCCAATGGCCCAGATCAACAATCGAAGTACATTAAAAGCCAAGTACCACTAACAGGACGCCCTCCAATAAGAAACAAGCAGGAACTGATGGAAATGTACCCTGAATGTTTCAATGGCACCGTCGGATGTTTTGAAGATTACGTGTACCATATCACACTCGACCCCGAAGTACCACCAGTGGTCCACGCCCCCCGGAAAGTGCCAATTGAACTAAAGGAGAAATTAAAAGCTGAACTGGAAGAAATGGAGTGCAAAGGTATAATCGCGAAAGTCACACAGCCAACAGACTGGGTGAACTCATTAGTTATCAGAGAGAAAGGAAATGGGCGACTTCGATTATGCCTCGATCCCAAAGACCTGAACAAAGCCATTAAAAGAGAACACCATCCGATCCCCACCTTGGAGGAAATCACACCTAACTTAACGGGAGCGAATTTGTTCAGCAAGCTTGATGCTCGCAATGGTTACTGGAATGTTAAACTGGATGACGAATCCTCGTACTTAACAACCTTCAATACACCATTGGGCCGATTCCGGTTCCTTAGAATGCCATTTGGCCTACGCATGAGTCAAGACATCTTCCAATTCAAGATTGATGAAACATACCGTGATTGTCAAGGTGCCATCGGCATAGCAGACGACATCACCGTATACGGAAAGAATGACAAAGAGCATGACCTGCACCTACATGAAACCATGGAACGCACCAGGAAAGCCGGCATCAAGCTCAATGACGAAAAGTGCGTTATCAAGACAAAAGAATGCAACTTCTTTGGCATGCTTTACACACCAGATGGGGTTAAGCCCAGCCCAGACAAAATCAAAGCCATCGAACAGCTGGAACCACCCAAAGACAAAAAAGAGCTACACACCTTCTTGGGGATGGCAACCTATATGAGCTCGTTTATCCCAAAGTTAGCTGATCACACTGCGCCTTTAAGAGACCTCCTTAAGGAGAACGTTGACTTTGTATGGAATCCATCACACTCGAGAGCCTTTGAAAAAGTGAAGTCATTGATATGTTCTGCAACCACCTTGGCGTACTATGACAGAAAGGAACCAGTTGTTCTCCACGTTGATGCATCAATTAAGGGCCTTGGTGCAGCCTTATTCCAGAACAACAGACCGATAGCATTTGCATCAAAAGCACTGACACCCGCCGAGACCCGCTATGCCAACATCGAACGAGAACTGTTAGCAGTAGTCTACGGATGTGAAAAATTCCACTCCTACCTCTATGGAAGATCATTTGTGGTGAAAAGTGACCATCGCCCCCTAGAGCAAATCCACAAGAAGAATCTCATGCAAGCACCTCCACGCCTTCAAAGAATGCTGTTGCGTCTACAGCCTTATGACTGCGTCATCAAATACACCCCTGGAAGAGAAATGGTCACAGCCGACGCCCTATCACGTCTCTCACCAATGGATAAATTTGAAGTACCAGAAATGAATGTAAAAGTTCATCACCTAATCAGAATCACCCCAGCTAAAATGCAAGAGTTCAAAGAGGAGACTGCAAAAGATGAAACCCTGCAGCTGTTATCCCGCCAAGTGACACAAGGCTGGCCAGACAGTGTGAAGAAAGTTGATCCCACAATAAATCCATACTGGGCGTTGCGAGATGACATCTCGGTAGAAGATGGATTAGTGCTTCTTGGAAGCCGAGTGATAGTTCCAGAATCCCTGAGAGGCAACATTCTTCAGCAAATCCATGGAGGACATCTCGGGATAGAAAAATGCAAGCTGCGAGCCAAATCGTGTGTTTATTGGCCAAACATTTACAATGAAATCGAAAACCTGGTCACCTCATGCAGTGTATGCCAGAAGTACCACAACTCCCAGCAGAAAGAACCTATGATATCGTCAGAGATCCCCTCAAGACCATGGCAAATTGTGAGCGCAGATCTGTTCTACGTTCAACAGTCGTGGTTTCTTCTAGTCGTCGACTACTATTCCAAATTCCCGTTCGTCAGGAAGCTCCACAACCTCACAGCTAGAGCCGTTGCTAAGGAGATGAAAACGCTGTTCGCAGAGAATGGAATTCCAAGAACATTACAATGCGATAATGGTACCCAATTTACTTCCGCAGAGTTCAAACAACTGGCAGACCAATACGGCTTTGAGATTGTGACATCTTCCCCCCACTATCCACGTGGCCATGGATTTGTCGAACGGCAAGTCCAAACAGTTAAGAAGACCATTCTCAAATGCAAAGAAGCCAATGAAGACATAGATCTGGCCCTGCTAGCACTACGAACAACGCCACTAAGCTCAACTGTAGCGTCGCCAGCTGAACTCTTGAACAGTCGAATGTTCAAATCTACACTCCCAGGAAAGATTTACCCGGCAAAAGACCAAGAAGAATTCAGGGAGTGGCTTAAGGCGAAACAGGACACCCAAAGCCGCTATTACAACAGGCACACCAAAGAACTTCCTGAACTACACAAGGGTCAAGCCATTTATCTACAAGACCCCGTGAGAAAAACATGGAACCCAGCCCGAGTTATAGATCAAGGAGAAATACCTCGTTCATATATTGTCGAAACGGAAACCGGAGCGCAACTCCAAAGAAACAGGATTCACCTCAGACCAAACAACGGGTCCATCAACCCAACAAACAACTCGTCAAACAGGACCCCACAAGGGAACACAACCACACCCAGAGTCCAAACGCCTCTCAACATTGATGTACAAAGCCCTGCCTCAGTAGAATCGGAACAGGGTCCAAGGAAATCTCGCTCAGGCCGTGAAATCCGACCACCGGAAAGACTTAACTTGTGACTGCTATCTAATTAGACACTTGTGAGATATACGAATGGAAAACAGCCAATTGTGCCTCATTGATCGTTGTTTATACATGTCTATAGATAAGATGTTCAAGACCTGAATTGAGATCAGAATGACTATTTATTTATTTATTTATTTTTTTTAATATAAACATTGCTTAACAGAAGGGGATGTTACATATCGCAATAGACCCCAAAGGACTGGCACTAATATGTAAATTATTCACCTGCACTTAATATGCACATCGGCACTTGGCACTTGGCACTTCGCACATGGACAACGGTTCGTACAGACATCGTTGTAAAGCAAGCAAGGATTAAAGATAAACAAGATTGAATCCGACTCTTTATTACATCCAACACCCTCTCTTGCAGCTTATTGGGGATTACAACTCTGATACCCATAGAATGCAGCCTTGGTGAACCGTCAGTTCATTGCGCCGCTCATAGCATGGCTTATCTCCATCTACGCGGACAGACCATCCTTTCACAATGGACTCGTAGACCCTTGCTAAGATCGGATCTCGGCGTGTCTCTCTAGCAACTGCTTCACTGGTTACTGGTAGCAGCTCAAACTGGGTTGCATGGAACACCTCTGATGAATCCATTTCCATCTCCGCCTTCCCTATCTGTTGAAGTGGAAGCTGGGACAGTCCGTCAGCATTGCAGTGCTCGGTCGTGCTCTTGTACTCTATGTCATAGTCGAAACCGGCCAGGAACAATGCATAGCGCTGGAGTCTAGCAGCAGTCATGGCAGGAACTCCCTTCTTTGGGTGGAAAATGGCGGTGAGAGGTTTATGGTCTGTTACGAGCGTGAACTGCCTCCCATAGAGGTACACGTGGGACCGTTTAAACCCCCACACAATCGACAACGCTTCCTTATCGATCTGTGCGTACTTGCGCTCTGTCTTGGTTAAAGATCGGGACACAAAAGCTACTGGCCTTTCGCTGCCATCAGGCATTATGTGTGAGAGAACAGCACCGATGCCGGTCGGCGAGGCATCACATGCAAGCCTAACTAAGTAATGCTGGATCGTAGTGTGTAAGCCTCTGTAAAGGCTTGCTCGCACTGCTCAGTCCACTGCCATTCGCTATCTTTCTCTAGCAGCTGGTGTAGTGGATGGAGAACTGTGGACGCATTGGGCAGGAAGCGGTTGTAATAGTTAACGAGTCCTAAGAATGAGCGAAGCTGCGATACATTCTCGGGCCTTGGCGCGTTAACTACTGCCTCAATCTTCTCTTGTGTTTTGTGGAGACCCTCGCTGTCAATTTTATGCCCACAGAACTGAACTCTCTCTCTCTGAAGAACTCGCACCTCTCTTTGTTTGCTTTAAGGCCTGCGTCTTGTAGTCGCTTGAGGAGTTTCTCTAAATTCTCCAAATGCTCTTCATCTGTCTTGCCTGTGATGATCATGTCATTGAGGATACACTCCGTGTCAGGTACCCCCTGCAATACCTGGTCTATGGCACGCTGCCAGATTGCTGGGCAAGAGGTGGCGCCAAAAACCAAACGATTGTATTGGTAGAGGCCTTTGTGCGTGTTAATCGTGAGGTATCTCTTACACTCCTCCGTCACTTCCATTTGGTGATAAGCTTGCCGCAGATCAAAAATATCCTCTATGCGCGGTAGAGGGTACTGTTCCGCATAAAGTACTGGATTGACTGAGACTTTGAAGTCGCCGCAAACGCGTACTGTTCCATTACGCTTAACTACAGGAACAATCGGAGTAGCCCACTCACTGTATTCTACTTTAGACAGAATACCGTCCTTCTCTAGGCGTGTCAACTCTGCTTCTACTTTGGGGCGAAGTGCATATGGGACTTGGCGCGGCTTATGAAAGCTAGGCTGACAGTCCTCCTCGACCTTCAAATCAGCCTTGTGACCTTTAAGCGTGCCCAAACCCTCAGAAAACACACTCATACTTCTGATCGACTTTGTGTTGCATGCCCCTTTTGCTGTTTTGCTAAGTTTAAGGGCTTTGATTTCACCCCAGTCCAGCTGAATTTTGGAAAGCCAATCACGCCCAAACAATGCTGGTCCTGGTGTCTTAACAACTTGTAAGGTTAGCTCTTTCTCTTGGCCCTTGAACTTGACATTACACTTCATCTCTCCCTTAGGAGTTATTTTCTCCCCAGTGTAGGTTTTAAGTGTGATGTCGCTCTTTGCTAGTTTCACGTGCCCAAAACGTTCCTTATACTGCTTGTATGGGAGTACAGACACAGCCGACCCAGTGTCTAGTTCCATCTTGATCACCCATCCCTGTACCTCGGGGCTGACCCATATCACGTGATCCTTGCTGTCCATGTTATGAACCTCAAGGGATCCTAAGTAGTCATCACTGTCTCCACCATCACTGTCCATATAATTAACTGGGGGTCGGGTACCCTGTGTCTCCCTCTTCTCGGATTTACAGGCCCTTTGAATATGACCGGTCTTGCTACAGTGGTAACATTTTTCCTTTTTGTACGGACAACTTTTGTGGTCATGATTGCCCAAACAACGGTAGCAACTTTGCTCAGCAGACTCTTTATGGGATGGGAAACCCTTTTTCTCTGGAGGCTTAGCTTCCCACTTAGGCTTAAGCTTCTTGTCTGGCTTCTTGCCTGGCCTTGACTGGGATAACAAATCAACTGGGTGTGACTCTTTCCCCCCCTGGAGGGCTTGAACATCCTTGTAAGATTGCTCGATGGCGATACATTTCGCTACAGCAATGTCAAATGTCAGTTCCTCGAGTTTGAGTTTCAAAAGCTCTGACATCATTTTCTTATCCCGAATTCCCGAAACCAATCTATCTCGGAGCCTTTCCAATCACATGGCTTCATTAAACTTGCATTCAGTAGCTAGATGCTTTAGAACAGCAACATATTGACTCACCGTTTCTCCCGCGTTTTGCGCTCGGTTATCAAACTCGTACCTGGCGACTAGAGCATAGATTTCTTGGGCTTCAATAGACAAACTCGGCTAACGTGTTTACATCCTTGTTGCCACCCAATTCAGGTCATGTGATGATTCATTTGGGAGGTTACAATTGTGCAATTTGTCATGCACAACTGATTGCATGCAAGTATGTACAAACAAAACAATTGTAACCTCCCAAATGAATCATCACATGATCTGAATTGGGTGGCAACAAGGAGTTAAACACGTTAGCCGAATAGGTCTATTGTTTTTGGAGACGCTCAACGATCGTGTCGTACGTGAGAGTCTTCTTTTAACAATGTCGGGGCCACTAAATCTTTCGCAAGCTGGTACGTCTCAGTGGGGAGATTAGTCAACAGGACGGCTTTCTTTTGTTTCGAGTCGGTCACTCCATTGGCCACGAAGAAGAATTCTAGCTGTTTTGCATACGCTTCGAAGTCAGTTCCCACAACAAACTTCTGAACTTTTCCAATGTTTCGAACCGGATTAACTTCGTCTGGCATCATGAGACGTCGTGTGAATCTTGTTTAGGATGTCTTTCACCTTCTCTGCCGTGAAAAATCCCTTAAGATCCCATCCTCGTCGCCAAAATTGTTATGTATTGACAAGACTAACGAACACACCACAAACAAGATGGCGGTCAACTCGAAAAGCACATGTAATGAAAAATATGTGCACGCATCTAATTTACAAATATGCAAACGTCACAGGGAGACCATAACAACCTGGACCCCATTCCAGCTCAACTTCTTACTGGATGTCTTGATGTCTTAATGCCCATTATCACTAAAATTGCCAACCTGTCACTGGAAACTGGTTGTGTACAAAACAATCTTAAGGAAGCTGTCCTTAAACCACTTTTAAAAGACCCAACCTTGACCATAAGGATTTCAAAAACTATTGTCCTGTTTCAAATTTGAGTTTTTTTGTCAAAGTGTATTGAAAAAGTTCTTGCTCTCTAGCTGTCATATTTTCTACAGGACAATCGTTTGCATGAAACATTGCAATCAGCCTACAGTAAATTTCACCATACAGAAAGCGCTTTTATCAAGAGTGGGACGTAAGGGGGGTCCGAAAACCGCAAAACCACACAGAAATACGCCAAAAAACCGCAAACCGCATCAGATTTTTTCCCAAATACCGAAACCGCACATACATGGAGGCCACAATATGAAAGCTGACGACAGCAAGACTTCTAATATATTCTGATAACATTGTGCATTAATATTAAACATACCATCATAACGCCAACGGTATATTGTACTACACTATTATACTCTATTTACTACTAACCAAATGCCGACCGTTCTAAAGAGTGTTATCACCGCAGACACTTTTTTCACCGAAAACTGCGACTTAAAGGTTGTAATAACCGCAAACCGCTTAGTGTTTTAAAACTGCAATACCGCGAGTTACAATAAAGATTACCGCAAAACCACACCAAAAATAACGCAAAACCGCATCACCGCAAACCCTTACGCCCCCCTCTATCAAGGTCCACAATGACATTATCACTGCCATTGACAATGGACAGTCAGTTATTCTGGTTCTTTTGGATCTATCTGCCATTGTCAATGCGTTATGGAATTCGTGATACGGCCTTGGACTGTTTTGTTTCATATTTATCAGATCGCATGCAGTTTGTGCCCTAGGCGCTAAATCGAATCATTACGATAGTAGCTTATGCATCAGCAGAGAATAACTATGAACGATATTTCACTGATAAGAGATTCAGAGTCAAACAAACATTTTCAGACTCAAATGAATAGAGGGGGTAAGTTTCTAAAGAAACTGTGGTGCTGCGTCGGTGGCAAGTATAACAATATAATTTGGTTTTATCAACTGGGTTGATAATGTGAATTGGCCACTGTAAAGAGAGTCGAGAGCTGACGTTTCGAGCGTTAGCCCTTCGGAGGCAGCGTGTCTGAGAGCTACTCCAATTTTAATCAAATGCAGCATCTCTTTTAAAATATTGGCCATGATTATTCTTTGCTTGTGCATAAGCTCAGAGATAGAACAACAGTGTCAATTTCAGTATTTTCTAATGGCATTATTGTGGAAGAAAAAGCCAACTTGTTGTTTTGTGACTAATCCAAGTAATAACTTAAGTGTGTCACGTCTTGCGGTTTATCTTGCATCTGGTTGGTTGAGAAACAACATTTCAGAAATAATTTTAGGCGTTCATGGTTTTCCGGGTCGCTCTGCAACAATAATTATTTCATTTTCAGACCTGTTCCAATGGATCGGTTATCTACAATAGTCATGTTTCAAGATAAAGTGCTGTAATATTGAGAACATTGGCCAAAAAATAGCACAGATTCACATGCCCCCATTCACCCTCTTCCTTACTGAAATTTTTTGAGAATAATAATCAAATATGTTTGCATGACTGGAGTATAATTCTGTCAAAATTTTAATATTTGCAGTCAAAGATGTCTTTGACTACTTTCGAGCAGTTCTTTTGGCTGATGAGAGAAGTGAACGTGCTTTTGACCTCACTGAAGATGCCATCAGGCTAAATGCCGCTAACTACACTGTGTGGTGAGTGTTTCTATGGGAAGCACCAGAGTGTCCATATAGTGTAAGGGCAGATCCACAGACACTCAAAAGGAAGGATTTGGAGTGGGTGGGGGTTGGGGGAGAGGGGAGGTAATCGAGGAGCAGGGAGCAAAGACAACATGGAAAAAAGGGAACCCAGGAATGTAGGTGCCTTTTAGTCACAAGTTTTTTCGAAATTATTAATATAGATCCAACTTATTTTGATGAGTGAGTATCAGTCTTAGATCTTGCTGTACAAGTTGTCTAGTATTTGAAAATAACATTTTTATTATTATACTTAGCTGTAGATAAGCTGATTGCATAGTACACTATTTCATGTATAATTAATAATATTCCACGTGACAACCAATAAGTTATCCAACTGTGTTTAACTGAGACAAAAAATAATTTTGAACTCATGTCTTGTCATTCAACTCATTGCTAACGTTCCTGGGATGTGCTGATTCCATTGATGATTCTAGTGGATACAAAGTATCCATGGCAACCCTGGGTGCAACAACAACATGGAACCTAAATTCCATTAAGTCATGAACAAATTATGATTGCACTTGGACAAGTCATATGTACACTGACTGCACTGTGGTTTTGTTTCATTGCAGGCATTTCCGTAGAGTTTTATTGAAATCCCTCAACAAGGACTTACAGGAGGAGGTAGATTTTATAACTCAGGTTATTAAAGATCAACCAAAGAACTACCAAGTTTGGTATGTTTAAATAATTATTTTGTTTGTTTAGTCATTTGTTTTATATTCCTTATAAACCAACTGCTTTGTGTATAGAATGATGTTCAGTGTTGATGGGTGTGGTAGGCCTCTAATCAGGTCAACCATCCCCCCCTCCCCCTCCCCTCCCATGCCGGCAATTCTCACAATGCTGATGTGAGCCCACACACCCAAGCACACTGACTTGCTATATCAATGGAGAAGAAGAAAAGGGGAATCAGAACTCGCCAAACATCACTGGAATACTGTCATGGTACAAGTACATAACAACATGCCACAACATCCGCAAATATAGAATCCTGAGCCTAGCAACAGCAAGGAACTGAGTGCAAACGCACTAGATTGTACTTTCACAACAGTCAATGCCTTGCATGCACAGGTCCTGCCAAACCTGCCTCATACAAACTCTTAAATTTCTGAAGCTTTTCGCTTTCAAGCCAAAAGTTAAGGTAGTCGCTGGAAAGCTGATAATAGTTCTTCAAAAATTTTCCAGCTTGAAATTTTGTTTTACAGTGCTATTTCTTTAATGTTTTCCTGCAAATGTGTCATACATGTTCACGTCAAACTGTTAGAATGTTTGAGCTGGCGAAAACTGGAAGTGGCGCTAGATTTTTGCATTTGTTCAGTGTAAATTTTAAATTAATAAATTATCTGAGTGCTGATTTCTAATTAACTGATTGGCTTAAATTCAATATGTATATAACATTGTGATTAATAATATAAGGATGGTCCCCTGTACCCCTTCAAAATCAAAATCAAATCACGTAAAAAATAGTATTTGGCCTGTTTACGTGTCACAAATAACCAAAATGTATATGTAAAAATCAAGGCAATTCCTGTTTAGACACTTAGACTGTTATGCTCCAAGGCCTGTGCAATGGGGGGCTGAAATGCGTGAGCGGCGTTTTTTTCAGGGGGGGGGGTGGGGGAGGGGGTGGGGAGAGAAAGCTGGGTGCCTTTGTCTTTTTCGCTTGAAAATAATTGACGAAAAAAGTTCTAGGATCCAAATTAATATAAACGCTAAACACTTAAAATGCAACTGATGATTTTAAAGTACCTAACAGATCATAGTCTCTCCGACAATAGTAAACCAAACGATTTTCCATATGGGCTTTTTTGTTGGTTATTACCGCAGGATTGGCTGTCCCTGAATGACCACTGTCATATGTACTAATTCTTGGTATTTTTAGGTATTTTTTAGGTATTTTTAGGTATTTAAGACAAAGAAATGTTACAAAAGTAAAGAGAAATGCTGTTCCAAAACACTTTTGATAAAACTGTTCACTGACATCGTAGACGTTGTGTCCTAACATGATATTATGGTGATTGTACGTGATCGAGCCAAAAGAGAAGGAAAAATTTCACTTTCATTGTTTTGAGAAAAGAACCTACAGTAATCAATCCCTCGACAATGAATGTTACAATTTTTGCGGAGCATCGCCTTATAAACTGAACATGTGTTCAGATCGAAACTGACCAATCATGTAATATAACGGTAGGTCTTCCTAAGAGGTCCCCTTGTTAAAGTGCATATGAAGCGAATTTTTTCGTTGCCGTTTTCAGTTTCCCTACATGTATAGAAAACTACTGTAAGTAGAAAAATTACACTCAATAAAGACTTGAGCGATTTTGAGGGCTATAAAATGTGGTTTTTCTGGCGTAAAAGTGTCCGGAGCCTGGATCGAGTTTCTATTGTGAAATCCTTAATGTGACGTCACTTTGGTTGGAAAGGACTGTTTTGGGTAAGAGCTGAGTAGGAACCTCTCACGCGAAAACGTTCTGAATAACTAGCCGTCTCGAAACGAATAGCCATTTGTTAACCGTTCGAACGCAATGGGATAAGGCTCTAACTCCTCAACGCCTAGTTTTCTCACTGTCCGCCTCATCTCCTGATCTGAGATGCAACCAACGTGACGTCACGATCTGTTATTTTGACCGCGCAAATTGTTGGACATTTTTGGAGCAAAATGTGGTAACTTTGATGGCTTATAAAATCGTCAATTTGTTCTCTTTCCTTCTCAAACTTTCAGATTCTTCCTTCAACATACTAAACTTTAGAAATATAGATTAAAAATATTTCGCTTCATATGCACTTTAAGAAATCCAGTTTATGTGAATTAATGGCTGATAACTGAAAACCTTTTAGAGACCAGCAGTTATAGACTTACCTGTTCCACTTCATCTCCTTGCATCCCATCCCTTTGCATGGTCCCTATGCTCAGAAGGTGTTAAACCATGGGCGCATTCTTTTGGGATCAATCCAGAATAAGAATAATTGGAATAATGTGATTAAGCGTTTGTTTGGGAGCTACTCTCATTCCAGAATACCTGGATTTCCATTCTGCCTATTTTGCTCCCAGGAGCAGAATAGCCAGAATATATTCCAGAAGAAATTCCGGAATATATTATTATTCCGAAATAACCCAAATGAACGCACCCCTTTTCCCCCAAGATCGTGCATGAGACAAAATATGCCATAGAAGCGTCATGTTTTCAAAATCCAACCTCGGAGCTAGAAACATATGAAATAATTTTTACTAGAACACTCAGAGAATCAAAAATGAAGTCCTACAAAACACGATGATTCACGAATTATGTGTAATTCAACTCTTTTGTTACAACTGCATGTTTAAGTCAAAACTTGCGTTCACGTGCATATTGAAAGGGAAATTTAACATTTATTAATAATCACTTATCACAAAAACATTATTATTGCTTAAATTATGTTTCATGAGAAAATAAATTAAAACACTTGTTTGTGCCACAAGGCCAGAGGAACTCTGTATGTTCAAAGAATAAGCGTGCACTTATTTTTTTCTCATTGAAAGATCACGTCTGGTGTAAATTTTCTTGTTCAAACAGGTATCACAGAAAGGTTGTTGTCAATTGGCTCAAAGATCCAACCAAGGAATTGCAATTCACTGCGGATATTCTACGACTAGATGCAAAAAACTACCACACATGGCAATATCGTCAGTGGATCATCAAAGAATTTGGTTTATGGGAAAAGGAACTCGATTATGTTGATAAGCTTTTAACAGAAGATCTTAGAAACAACTCTGCATGGAATCAAAGATATTTTGTTATCTCAGAAACAACTGGATTTACTGAAGATATTGTGAATAGAGAAGTAAAGTGAGTAACAATTTGTTAACATTTTTTGTAATAATATCAACTGACCAAAATCAACTAGGTAACTCTCGTAAACAATGAGCTCTAGTTATGAACAGTTTTGAATTCACCCTGGGGATACTCCAATAGTTCAGTTATAGTAATACATGTGGAAAGTATGTGCTAGCAGGTTAGGGTATGGTTTTTGAGGTTTTCAGTCCTTTAATAAGGTATCATTTGGGCATTTTTGTTCCTTGAACGGAAAATATTATCACTTTTAAATTTCCTGTCCCCCAGAGGTCTCTTACCAGGGTTTTAAGTGCAGTTTATACTGGTTGTTGGATCCAAAAACAGTTCATGCATTGTCCTGTTGTTTTCATTGTAGGCTAACTATGGATCTCATAAAGAAAGTACCTAACAATGAAAGTGCTTGGAATTATTTGAAAGGGTAAGCTGACAGACTTATCTCTTTTAATATGCCTGTTTATATGACTATCATAGTACTGTTTTGTGGTTTGCTAGTATCCAAGGGAGTAGCCGGGGGTGCGGGTCCTGGGATACCTGTGGCTGCTGCAGCTGGGGGTATGGGTCTTGGGATGCCTGTGGCTGCTGTAGCTGGTTTGGGTCCTGGGATGCCTGTGGCTGCTATACCTGAGAGTGCGGGTTCTGGGATGCCTGTGGCTGCTGTAGCTGGGGGTGTGGATCCTGGGATGCCTGTGGCTGCTGTAGCTGAGAGTGCGGGTTCTGGGATGCCTGTGGCTGCTGTAGCTGGGGGTGTGGGTCCTAGGATGCCTGTGGCTGCCCTCTCCCGTTTTAGTTATAATGGTACTGAAAGATGTTATGGCTGATGAGCAGACAAACTAGGATAAAGTAAATAAATTTAAATGCAACATAACTCTTTTCTTAGTCGGTTGAGTGTGATGTGAAAAAGCAACAAAAGTTGAAAAATGGCTTTGGGAAATCAAGAGGAGCGAGAAAATTAAGGTTTGCTTATCTCATTCCCAGATTTCCCTCACCCATTTTGTCCATTCATACTTCTCCTTTGCTTCAGTCTCAACAGTCTAAAAGAAGGCACTGCGTGCAGTCTATCTCTGTCATTCTTTAGTTTGTATGTAACGTAAAGTCTGCATTCAAGTCTACTGGCCCATCAGGCTGGAGCTTATCCCGGTTTCCTTAGCATGAAGCGGCAAGGAGTATTATTTCTACTCCCCCTGGATGGGATGCTACTCCATCGCAGGGTTACTTCCAGCATTTAATTTGCTGGTACTTAACAAATAGATGTGAGCTTGTTGTGGCAAGTCCTGTAATCAGTGCCAAATTTCTTCATCACATTGTCAGATTTGGTGTTCATGATTTCCTCTTTAAACGAGTCCCTTTAGATACAATTTGTTGCATATTTCTGAGAACTAAGACTGTAAACAGTTTGAGTGATTGAAGTTGTTGTTGAAAGTTTTCAACAAGCACGCATGATAGCGTCATACTACATCATGTTTTGATGCATTTTTCAACCGTGAATATTAGCCAATGAGCATGAGAGAATTTCTACAGTTATGGGAAAATTATTTGTGCACCTGGGTGAAGAGAGGCACTGTGAGAGTAAAGTGTCTTGCCCAAGAACAGGACTCTGACTATTCGCACTAACCATTAGGCCACTGCACCTCCCCTCTTTCATTTGTATTTTAATTTAATTTATTCTCTGATATGGCCCTGTCATTACTCTGTAGACAATCATATACCCTGGCGAAAACAAAATTAATGTAAAACTGAATAACTCATCAAAATGAACAAAAAATTTTTAATGTGACAGAACTGTCAAATGTGTATGTAATTAATAATTGGTTACATGTTAGTTTTGTGAAAGATTAATTAATCAACATGACACAAGCGTGGGACAAAGAAAAATTCTGAGTCCCCGACAGGAATCGAACCCATGACCTCCCGAACACCGGGCTGGCGCTCTATCCGCTGAGCTACAAGAACTCATGGAGAGCTAGGTCTTTCACATTAAATTTACTGAGCTGAAAATTTGCCATCACACTCATTTCCATGTTAGTTTTGCTTTGTCAGACTTTTTCTATCAGTGGTTTTTGTCTACTTGTAGTATGATGCCTGAAATGTTCACAAGCTAAAATGACCAGCTAAAGCTCAAAACCAAGCAGCCAAAAGAACTTTTTACCAGTCTGTGGTTGGTGGGCTGCTGTTAGTGTCATGCCCTGGTTCATCTACAAGTTAACACTGACAAGTTGTCAGTGGGTGTTTTTCTATTGCAGTGTTCTTGTCCAGACTGGTCTTTGTAAATATCCAGGTTTGAAGAACACCTTGTTAGAAATGTATGGTAAAGGAGTTGATTCACCATATTTAATGTCGACATTGATTGACATCTATGAAGAGGAGCTTGAGAGTGGTTCTGCTGAATCAAACTGCCTAGATCAGGCTTTAGAGGTATGTTGGATGTCATGAAACAACTTGAGAGGTTTGTTATTTACTAAATCAAGTCATTAGAAAGATCACATAATTACATGTATTTAGATATGTCAGTTGCAAGCAGATCAATAACCGGGGGGAGGAGGGGCGGCACTTGATCCATGTTTGGGTAAGGGGTGCTGCTGGAGTTCTGAAACCCTGACCCTGTTTAGGACAAAAATAACGTCAAACACATACCCTGACTAAGGAAATCGTTTTTTTTTTATCCTGAAAATGAGGTAATGTTGACTGATAACTGGCTAAACAAATACTGATGAACGTTTCTGATTTGAAATATGCTTTTAAAAGTCTTGTCTAGAACGACTCCTTAATATCCATACGCTGTTTAGGACCGACTAGCTTCAATTATATACGTGTTCAGGACTGAGGGGTCAAAAACCATACCCTATCCAGTGGCATGTCCCCATATAGACCAGATAAGGGAGTACCCCCTTCCCCAGATCAATAAATTGTCAAAGGCTGAGACAAGTAACTGACCAGTAAGATTCTGACAAATCACAATATTACGAGATAATTCAGTTGAAAAATTATGTTAATTATCATTTGATCAAGAAGTTTTCTAGTAGATTTACTAGAAATTTGTAATCCCTATCCAACAACTCTGAAAAACTATTTTCCCTTTTTTAACAAAAGTGTGCAAATTTGTCACAAAAGCTAGTGTCTTCTTTCTCATGGTGTGTTGCATTTTTTTCTTCTAGCTTTGCCATAAACTTGCCACCGATGTTGACTACATCAGACGAGAGTACTGGAATTACATTTCACGCAGTCTGAAGAGTAAATTTGGGCAGCCAAAATGACACTTTAATAATGATAACAATACTTGCAATGGAAATGTTGAAAACATTGTTAAATTAATATTATTTACTAGTCACTAAAAGCTATAAGTTTGCCAGTGTCAGTTTTAATATTTTTACTAAGTTATTTGAGCCATTTTTTGGCAGCTAACTTCGTGGCACCATGGCTGCTGCAACAGTAACAAAGTCAAAGAACGTCCCAGATAAGACACACACTAACTAGAATACAAAGAGTTTAATTGTATTGTGTGCAACAATAATCTGGCTTTCTGACAGTACTGTGAAAGAATTTTATTTTAAGTACTGAACGTTCTGAATTCTACTTTTTCAGAAAAAAAACTCTTGCTTTTTGATAGTGTGGTAGCAACAGTGAATCACATGTGATCAAGAAAACCTAGGTCACACCAACGCTGAGTCTGTATTCTCATAAATAGCTAGACTGAATACATTTTGCACTCTTGTGAGTTAATTTTCGTGTGGATAAAGCACTGCCCCAAGGTTAGCACCACCCTCAGGTACAACATTTTCCAGCAAAAACATTAAAAGCACTGCCCTTGAATAAGTTCAGTGCATTCATTCACAATATGGCACTCGCAAGTATGGTATAAAATGACGTATAGTATGAGCAGTCCCATTTTTTCTTAGTCCGAGGAAAGTGCAAGTACAGAATAAAATCGTAGACCTGTACACCTGCACTGAATGCAATATGCAAATTGGAGTGCCAAAAAGGCACCTGACTACCGTATTTACTTGGCTGAGCACTGCAGTGCACTGTTTCAATTGCGGCACTTATTTTAGGGCAGCACACATTAAATAATCATTGCATCTGTAAATGATGACAAGCAAATGCCAACAACAAGAGAGAGAGAGAGAGAGAGAGAGAGAGCAATGAAATAATTATGTAGCCACTTTGAACTTAAAACATTGTAATATAGGAAATAAATCTTGTGGCTGGACTTCCCGTTTAGGCTGGCAAATATAAAATTAGTTCTGGCTACTGAATAAAATACTCTCAAACCTGTTGAATGGAATAAAAAAGAAATTCACTTCACACCAAAAACAAGAGAATTCTGGTTATTAGAAAAACTTAAAACCAAGATCTTCAAGTTTAACTGTTATTTTGCTCAAAAACAGACAGGGTCACACAAATTTATGCAACATGTAGTTGTGTTATTTATAGGATTTGAAGCCTATTACAGCACTTTTGGGTCTAAATTCGGTGTTAAGTTTTGATTGTTTCTTGTGTGAGATCTCAACTACAACCCTGGCCATAACACCTTGGGACAATTGTGGTAACTGAGTACGAAAATGCATGTTGCAATATTATGTCCAATCTAGACCTTTAAAACACCTTGGAAAAGTTATCGGATGAGACTATTTCCATTGGCACTCTCTCCCCCAAGCAATGTTGATTGTGATGAAAACGGCTTGAATGGCCGGTGGCCGATGTTCAAAGTTGCACCAGGGGGAGGGGAGAGCAAAGATAAGTCATTTTTACAATTTTTTGCCTTAGTGTCCCAAGAGTTATGGCCATGGTTGTCGCCCCAAGGCAAAATAACTTTAGATTTGTATCACTTTGTGGGCACAATGTCTCTTGGTATTGTCCTATGTAACTACAACAAGTTGCATAACCATATCATTGAATGCAGCCTCTCGCAGATTGCAGTTCATAGTCGTGCTCCATATCAGAGACATGATCTCTCAGTAAAATGCAACAGGCTTGTACTGAAATCACATGATGGGTGTAATTCCTTGTTATTTCAGTTCCAGTGTTAATCTGATGTGAAAATGTTTAATTGTATTTGAGGATCAGGTCCACAGCCTGTGCCAGGTTATCCACATATCCGTCTGGTTTTACAGTATGGTGATGTTCATCTTGAGGCCTGCAGTAAATAATAAGAACCTCAGTTTTTCAGACTTGTTTACCTCCTAACCCAAGAATTATACAGCCCTGTTGTTTGTGGAATAAATTAAAATGTGGGGTTTGATAGTCAGGTTATTCTGACAAAGGCAACAGCAGGTGCATGCCAAAAATTAGTATTTTTTTAATTTATAATCCATCAAAAAATTTTTAGCATGCGCGATTGGCCTACACATGTCACATGACCAAATATGCCCCAGCTAAAACTGGGGAATATCCAAGAATATACCCCGGGTGATATTCCCCAGTTTTCGAATAATTTTGCGATTTACCGGTATGTTTGCACGTTTAGTTTTCATCCCAAGTAAATTTTCCAGTTAAATAGAACTGAACATTTTAAACCGAATGAAAATGATTTTGAACACCCACAGAATGTTTAGGTGTTAAATAGTTTTCAGAAAAGGTCTGAAATTGGGCGGCCTAATTGAAAAATATTTGAAAGATAATAAACACAACAGCCTCCATTTGGCTTGGAAATATGCTCACAGTTTTCCGAGCTCCGCTCTCGGAAAACTGTTTGCTTCTGTAATGGAGGCTATTGTTTATATATTAGCTCTGACAAACAATTTTTAATTTTCCAACATGAAAGCTGGCTGCCAAAAAAGTACTCCAAACATTTTTTTTCATAGAAATAATAGCCTCCATTTGGCAGGAAAACATACACTGATCTTTGCCCATTTCCAAAAAGCAAACAATTTTCCAAGAGTGAAGCTTGAGGAAAACTGGGATCTTAAAGGAACAAATGTAAATGGACAAATATTAGTATATTTTTGAAGCCCTAAATGGACTATAGTGTGTTCATCATCGTTCAAATACCGATACACAAGGTAGCTCATTTTGGTAGACCTTTTCTCAAAGCTTTAAAACATCAAATTAATTCTGTCAGCGCTCAAAATATTGTTAGTCTATTCAAAACTCCCAGTTCTCTTCAGTTAAGCCATTTGCTTGGGATGAAAACTAAATGTGCAAATGTAAATCACAGACTTTGAAAATTGGGGAATATCACTTAGGGGTATTACCGGTATCTGATATTCCCCAGTTTTGGTTGTATCGTGTGACAAGTTTACACCAATAACACAAAAACATATTTGATGGATCATATGGTAAGTCATATCATTACTTTACAATGCTCTGGCCAAGAAACAAAGGCTCCCCCAGCTGGCAGGTAAAGGCATTACATACAACAATACCTGAACTTTCCAGTTCTGACTTGCACTCCTCGAATCCCGCAGGCTTGAGCCCCACCCACATCTGACACAATGTCATCACCAATCATAACTGCCTATTAAGAACAATCAGAAAAGTTTTAGATAATTTTAGCCATCAATAATGTATGTACAGTATATTAAACTTGAGAATAATGAAATGATTTGGAAAATAATCAACATTTTAGCTTTGTTGTGGGACAGAGAAGAGTCAAGTAACAGAAATCACATGATGTGGAGAGACCAATAATTTCAAATTGTTTTATTTACCAATCAGGCCTTTGAATCATGCAGCCTTAAATTGCCACTTACATCTTCAGGTAGTACATTAATGCCTTCCAATGCAGCAAGGAAAAATGTTGCTGCTGGTTTACCAATAATCTCAGCTTTCACATCACATGCAAACTGCAGAACACAAAATGGTATTTATAGTAATTATAACAACATTAAATTTGATTTCACAACAGAACAACACAGTTGTGTGACATGGTTGGACATGAAAAGGGGCAAATTATCCAATACTGATGAAAAGGAAATGCAGAAAGAAATATTTGCAAAAAAAACTCAAATGTTGCATGGTAATTACTAACTTCTAAGGCCTTTGTGTATGGACCTGCATCTAGCACTAAATTCGAACCACGTCTGTAATAGCGGCTGAAAACAAAATAATTGATGAAATTTAATTTCTGTCAGTGGTGTCATCCCATGTGGCCACAGAATTATTCTCTTGGATGAGAAAAAAATCCTTGGTTGTGGTAAATTTATACACTCTTTGCCTTATCCAGTAATTAATCTTCCAGTGTTATGGATAATGTATAGATAAAGATTTTCATTTTTTAATAGTTACTCCATAGGAACTACTCATCAGTGCTTAAAATTTATATACACCCAAATGAAACATGACAAATGTGGACCCCACATTTTCAACATCAAGAAAAATTCTGCCATGTTGAACTCTTTTACTGTTCACTTTACTTGTAAAGTATAGTTAACCGCAAGAGCTTAGTATTACTGTCCATCAATATGTCTTAGCCACTGAGACAAAAGTTACGAACATGCCAAGGAACTGGCTATCTAAACAAGGGATGCTACCGGTATTAGCTACATTTATTCGGTATCAGCAATTTAGGCTTGTGTTAATCATCCCAACATATTATCATTATATGCTTACATTTATCCAGCGCTATCAGTTTTACAATGATTACATATCAGATCGTAAATTACATATCAGATCGAAAACATGTTATTTTATACCAGTCTTTGTACTAGTTGCACACATCGATCGTCCTTGAAAGTGTATATACCTCCCCACCCATCCTTTAATACACTTGGACTACTGGCTTGGGTGCATACCATACACTTAGCTATTGCCTCTGTAACGCTGAATGGGTCCCTTACCCCACTTTATCTTTAGCTACCTACAAAACTGAGATAGCTCAGGGCTGAGGGGGGGGGGGGACTTTGTTCACTCTCATCCCAATTCATTCACTGGGTGTGTCCACTACCACCCAAAGGTTTTCTGTCCTTCTCTCCTTCTGGCGGCAGACCTCACTACAATCTTAGATTAACAGGAAAACCCCTTTCACTTCTATTTCAAAATTAGCAGCCAGATTATAAAGTCAGTTGTTGGCAAGGGGATCTAAATTTTATCTCAGTGTAATCACCTGGGCTGAAAATCAAAGTTAATGCAAATTTGACTACCGGTGTAAGATATTTGCGTATCACGCTAAAGTAGTCCTGGAAATTGTTAGTCGACCACTTGTGACCAGTTGTAAAATTCTGGTCACCAGTGTAATTTTTCTAGTCGCATTGGCGACCAGGAAGGTGCTATTTCGGACCCTGCCCAGTCAATTTTATTAAAAAGCATTACAATCAATTCCCCCAGCCAAAATGCTCTTCTGGGTGGGATGGCCAAAGGAAGGCCCCAGAACACAACAAACACTGGTTAAACTAAATATCAGTCAAGGTAACTTACCCATATCCCATTGCCAAAAGTACAGGACTATCAGAATTTAACAGAAGTCGAAAAGCTTCATTCATATGTTCATAAGTAAACTGATCTTCAGCTCCGCCAATTATAACACAGTTTGGGTCATGGCAGTCCACTCGCTCAAACTCTGCAAGTCCTCCAGGGTGCATTAGAAGTAAAGGACGTAGATTACGCTCCTGCAGAATCTTTCGTGCAACAGGACATGGTGCATGAAGTTCACTAGGTGACAGCTTGTATCCAAATCGCTCAAGTTTATGGACAAGTTGCTCCCTTGTACAAGTATCTTCATTTGTGCAAAACCGTACTTTATATCCAGCTGCTTTGAGCCTAAAAGTAAGAATAAACAATACATTTTTCTCAAAAATAATTATTATAATATTTCATGGCCCAGTGTGCAGTAGTGAGGCCTTCCAAGGGGGTTAGCTGTATTTTTTCTGTATTCTCAGTCACTTTTATGCCACATTTATCATATATTTATTATTATTTTTAACTGTTATTGATAAAATGCACAACTTTTGAACGTCACCGTCGTTTTTCACTGTTTATTGTGTCACTGTCGCTTTTTAGCAGCGTATTCATGTACCTTTTGGCTTTTTAAAAGTCCCCATGTTGCCAGTTTTCAGGGCCGTGTTGCATGTCACTTTTACCCCTTGGAAAGCCTCGATAGTGTTGAACACATTCATGTCCAATATGCCTGATCCATAACAGCTTGCAAAAGGAGTGACACTCTGTACGTGACAGACTGACGGTTCAGGTATGGGTATTTATCACAGCTTCATCTCATCCAGACACTAACCTAATATTTAACAATTATTCCACCAGTCCGTGTTGGATATGAGATGGTAGATAGCTAATGAGGCGCATAGCACCGAGTTGGCTATAACCATCTCATATGCAGTATCAGCGGCCATTGTGTGGGGTCAACCCCCAGGGATGTAGGGGCATTTGTCAATGCTGCCCCAACAAATGATTATGGTCGTGAATGTTAATGCCCCTGGGGTGGAACTAGAACATTGTGGTAAATATCCCTACCCCTGGGGCTAAATGAAGAAAAAAATGATCAATTATAGTCAGTATGAACAAGCCTAGAATGAAGTGCACACTAGTTTACTACATAGTAAGAACTCGTTCAGACATGCTGGTATAAGTATGAAAGCAATATGTCATTCCTTTACTTCAAAACTTAGTGCCACAATTAAAAGTACTTAACGTAGAACAGTTACAGTGCACCCGAGACAAAATTGGTGGCATTTATTTTTTTTAATTTTCATGTACAATATTGCAACTTTCTTAATCATCTTGCCAATCAAATTGCACAAAGAACGACTCAAAAAGTTTGTTGCTCTTTGTTTGGTTTTCAATAGTCATTGTTATTAGTTTAAACTAATTTGGTGACGAAAGCTTTTTATTAAGTCAAGGCCAAAAAATATGTTTTGGATCCTGCCCAGGGTAAGTTTGCCCAAAACAAAAAAGTGATCTGTCCTTGCTCTGGGTCTTATTTTTGTTGGAAAACCCCTACCATGCCCATGGGATGCCTGTGGGTTGAACCCACAGGAAGGCCACTGTCACCTATATTACCTCCAGTCTTTTCTTGCTGTATTTTTAAGTCAACTATACATGGCATACTGGTAATTATATGAAGCACTTTTGAATATTTTATATAATTAGCTAATTAAGGGTTCTAGCCTCGAGCCTAGTGGCCGAAACTGCCGGAGCTTTTCCCAGTTCTATCCCCCCTGGACAGGATGCTATTCTATTGCAGGGTTACCCCCTGCAGTATTTTGCCGGTACCCATTTATACACCCGGGTGGAGAGAGGCACTGTGAGAGTTAAGTGTCTTGCCCAAGAACACAGTGCCCCTTTTCACTGATATTAAATTTAAATGTTGGAAAGCAAATGCTAGTAAGCTCAAGTTAATTTTTAATTTAAAATCCTGACGCTTTATCTTACTTTTCAATGGCTTCAACAGACCCAGGAATAACCTCCCCAACGTCTTCGCTGCTGTTGTAAAGGACGCCAGTTATATCAACCAAAATTCCCCGAATTTTCTTAACAAGCCAGAGAGGCCGTCCATCCATTTCCTCTTCGCTCGCCATCTTTGTATCACGAAGAATCGGTAAAAACGAGACATGATCGATTTATGATCGATTGATCTATTGTTGACATCCGACCACATCCAGCCGAGTCCGACCCGAACGTGACTCTGACAGGCGAATGTTCCCGAATCGTTGACTCGGGAAATTTTATTTACTTGCTGAGATCGAGGTATTTCAGTTCCGAGTTCGAAAGGGTGAGCGGTTTCGCTCTGCAGATAAATTACCCAATCTGCTTTGTTTTGCTTCACCGAGGTGATAGTTTCCAGTGTAGATTGTTTTGCTAAACAGGCTTTTAGTGTAAAATTTCTTGTGCTGTATAATTTCCCGCGCTTGCTGTCACGCAGGCAGGCAGGTAGGCGCCATGCCTCTTCGAGATGCTCAAGGAAGATTTTGTGGAACGCTTCATCGCAAGGAAATAGATGGGCATTGGGACCGTCACTACTTTGTTCTAGACGAGGACAAATGTTTGCTACGATATTTTTCCCACCACAACGCTCAGGTGAGCAAGGAAATGTATTAATTTTTCTTTAGGTGTGCAAAGCTCAAGACATCACGGCAACCTAATTATCACATTTTAAAATTCATGCTACTTCCGTCTTCTCGGCAGAAACTCGTTTTCCTTTTGTAAAAGCTAATCATTGTTACTTTGCATAGAAAGCTTTCGAGGCTATAGAACTTGCCAGAATGTTTGAATGTGTTTTATTTTATTGCGACCGTTGACCTGTACGAGCGCAGCAGGGTGTTTGGCAACATTAACTCTCTCTAGGGGGTAAACTACAACAGGCTAAACAAATAGAACAACAACGTCTGGGGTGAACAGGGAAGGGGTCCTGGATGGACCCTTCCATTTATTACATTGCCCAACATGGTAAAGAATGTACAAAATAACAACAACTATAGGGAGGGAGGGGAGGGGAACGAAGCTAGGTTGTGTACAAGCACATGGCGGACAAGCTGAGTACAGCGCATGTCAACTAAACTCGCCCCCAGATCTCTCGCTGGAGTTAAATACAAATAATAGCTATTATTTAAAACTTAACTCTCTCTAGGGGGTAAACTACAACAGGCTAAACAAATAGAACAACAACGTCTGGGGTGAACAGGGAAGGGGTCCTGGATGGACCCTTCCATTTATTACATTGCCCAAGGGAGGCACAACCTACCCCCAGACGAAAAGAAAAAACTGAGGAAACTGCTAGGGAATACTAACAAACGAGGCCAATTGCCTAACTGCTAGCATGCGGTCTTTAACAGGAATGTGAATGTAGGACCTATAAGCATCAGATTGCCAGTCTCCTAATCGTTTAATAAGTTCAGCAGGAACTTGTGCCTGAAAGGCCAGGGTGGCCCCACCTGATCGGAAGCTATGCCCACTAACTTCAGATGGGGCCAAGTTGATCTTTGCTGCCAAACATTTAAGCATGGAGTCAAACTTGCCGTATGTT
The DNA here is from genome assembly GCA_947652115.1 of Blastomussa wellsi. NCBI lineage: Eukaryota > Metazoa > Cnidaria > Anthozoa > Scleractinia > Plerogyridae > Blastomussa > Blastomussa wellsi. The sequence goes on from OX393562.1 coordinate 6,567,555, forward strand.
AGAGGAATCAGGCCTCTTGATGCTGGGACGACAAAGGCTGGGCCCGACAAAGGGGCAGGTACTAAATTGAAGGCATGCCGAAGAGCTGTGTAGGGACAGAGCGGGTGCTTGTTGATGCGAGGTAGAGGGATTGTCAGAATGCGCTGGCTAAATTGGATTGTTTTTGACCATCTGTTGATAACAATGACCCAGTCAGCAAAGAAGACGATGTCCCCTCGACGCAGGTGCTTTGATGGACTAAATTGAGTTGAACCTCTACACAGTAAGTTAGCTTTTCTTAGGAGGCCAAAGAAAGCGACCAAACAAACTGCCCAGAATGTTGCGTGCCAAGGATTATCCAAGTTTAACTGGTTCCTGAGGGCCAAGAGGATTTGGGGGGTAATCGGTTTCTTTTGGGACACTGTCAAACCTTTGGTGCGCTTAATTCCCCGAAGTGTAGTTGCTAGGTAAAAGTTGTTCTTGGTTGGATCAGTAAGGCCATGTTCAAGATGTAGAATGCGGACTGCATTTAAATAGGCTGGGATCGAGGACGCTGAAAGTGACCTTGCCAGGAAAGCTGCGTAACGATTAAGGGTTGACCCTGCTGCTGGGAGAGGTTGGTAGCCATAATATACACAGAAGGAGATGTATGAGCGCGTTTGACTCATATAGGTAGACTTGGTAGTGGGAGCGTATGCGTGACGACGGAAATTGACAACTTCACGGTCCAGTTGCTGCGCATCCTTTGGATCTAAGGAGTGCAAGAGATAATGGTGACATGTGAGATTTTAAGTCCTGTGACGAAGGGGACTTGGAGAGCCATGCTTGGAACTCTGGCCAGTGACGCACATCATCGAGGCGCGAGATACTATCTGCTAAGGTATTAATTGATCCAGGAATGTGCTCGATAGATAAGCTGAAGCTAAAATATTCCTTAAGCCAAAATAGGTAACGAATCCAGGCCATGATCAGTGGGCAGCGGGATGTTCCTTTGTTTAGAATAGCAGCAGCCACCTGGCTGTCTGACTTGACAACTACACGGTAACCTGACCAGAAAGGTGCCCAACGGTGAGCTGCTAAGATAATTGTAAATGTCTCCTTGTAATTGATTTGGAGAGGGTAGAGAGCAGGATTGTCCAAGGCCCAGTTAATATACATCCAGTCAGTGTCCCACACACACCCCCCACCAGATAATGAGGCGTCAGTGAGCACAGGTGTAGGCAGCTCTGGGGTTGCTGAGGGGAACAAGGTTTTACAGTTATGTGCAGGTAAGAGGGAGGTCCACCAGAGCAGGTCAGCTCTTGCACTCAAGTTCAAGTAGACACGATGATACGAACGTTTAACAGAGTTTGCCAATGTGATAAGACGCCGTAGAAAAATGCGGCCCCCTCGGACAACACGTGCCGCCCAATTAAGCTTCCCAAGAAGTCGTTGAAGCTGCCGTTTGGAGCATTTACGTCTCAAGATTGTCTCCTTACAAAGAGACAACAACTCAGACACACGATCATTTGGAAGGCGGAGCTCGCACTTAACAGTGTCCATTTCAACTCCGAGAAAAGTCAGGCATTGGGAAGGGTAAACCACTTTTGTCCAGTTAATTGTAAAGCCAAGAGACTCCAGTAAGCTTACCAGCATATCAAAGGCAGTCCTGCAGCGAAGCTGGGTTGGTTCAATAATTAGGAAGTCATCCAGGTAAGCTAGTACAGTATATCCTCTGTTGGCCATCATACGGCAGACCGCCTGTGTTAGACGGTGGAAAATCATTGGCGATGCCCTGGCTCCAAAAGGAAGACGTTTATCATAAAGGTAGGTTGGGTTTTTAGAACCATTGAAACACCAGGACATTCCAGTAACTCGCCAACTGTCAGGATGCGTGCCAACACTGCGGTAAGCTTGCTTCAAATCAACCTATGCCAGCCAACAGGCTGGCTGACAAAGGTTTGCTGCATCATCAACAGTAACATACTTATAGTGTTCCAAATCTATGTATGAATTAGCATTCATGGTGGGGGGTCGGCTGCAATCCATGATCATGCGTACTTCATTGGAGTCCTTTTTGGGTACAGCTCCAAGTGCGTTAATAATTGTTGGCATGTGGGATTTGTCTGTTACTCCAAAATGGTCCTGCTGAAGACCTTTAACAAGTTGTGCTTCAATTTGGTCTTTAGTTCCAGGTCGTAAGGCAGATTGATTGTTTTGTGTAAAGGCATGTACCACTATGGAGTCAGGGGGAAGTAGATGAAAACCATGTTGAACACCATCTAGGATAAATTCCATGTCCGGATCATGTGAAAGTTCGGTTGCCCAGGTCTCAAAGATTAAGTCTGTGGAGACCTTGGCTGCATCGGGCTGCTGCATATACTCAGAAGGGGGCCCTGCATCAATAGGTAGACTTTCCCCACACTCTGCAGGATGAGGTGTAGTAAAGGGGGGATTGTTCCCTGCGTGTAATGATGTGGACGAGATATCTCCTGCTAGTTCTTCAGTCAAAGTACAATTGAGAGAAATCTCTGCAGTTGAGTGTGGGTTCACAATTGGGGGTCTTGAGTAGCAGCAGACTGGTGCTGCCATTGTGGATGGGTTCCGTGACATTGCGGCTTGATGCAAACATGGTCATATCTACAAGAAGAGCCAAAGCGGCAGCCCTCGCGCCGTTGGAAGTCATAGCAAACTTGCTTCCCGGTTGCTGGATTGATGACTGGACGGGATGGTTTCCGAGGGGGTGGGCGACTGGTTGTAACAATGAGGTTATCTGGTCTATGAAGTGTTTGATGAGATATGAATTGGCTATCAGTTCCCCATTTACAGTTCGTGGCAAACTGCATTCGGCGGTACAAATCATCATACTGCATCACTTTTGGCAGGGGATAGCATTTAGCAAGTTCAGAAATCTTTGAACTGTATAACATATAATCAAGGATATCCTGGGTGGATGATAGGAGGCCATCCTTCATGAGAATATGCATAATACGAAAGTTAGCCGCTGACCACTGAGGGAATGAGATTTTGTCGAGCGAAAGCTTCTTTTCCTGAGAGGATTTTAAGATTATTTTGGCGTCACCCGATGTTCCAAGCACAGTCTCCCTGTCCTCTTGGAGGATTATGGGAAGAGAACTTATAAAATCAGGAATCAGTAATGGACGTTTACCTCGAGAAGTAGTTGGTTCCAACAGCTGACGTGCCGGATCTTGCTCTTCTTCGGTCAGGCCTACTAACACTGGTTCTCCCAACGAGTCCATAAGGGATTTTAGTTCAAACTGTACGTTGGGATCTTGGTGAAGGTCTTTCAAGGTTGGTTTGGCGGGAGGGTTATCACCAGGCGTTGATGATTTATCTGCCGCCGCCACCACCGTCTTGGGGAGACTGTTCGGCGCTGATTCACGTTGTAGCTTCAACAGCTCGAGTTTGGTACGAGTGAGATCTAGCTCAAGCTGTAAGTTGTGGTTTCGGAGATCTTCGATCGTTCTGTCTTGTTCTACCGCGGACTGCTCGACTTTACCATTCAACGGAGAAAGATCATTGATCATCGACTCGACCTGACTCAATTCGCGTTTGACTGCTTCGCTTATTTGCTGAGGGGTTGCTGAGTCTGCCAGTAAGTCGTCCATCTCGTAATCTGTGAGTTTAATCGGAGGCTTAGATCTCCTGCTGCTTTTTCTAGTGCCCATTGCGACAACATGAATAGCACATACTATAAATGAAGAAAGATTCTGTGAGGTTGGCTTGAACGAAGCTAGGTTGTGTACAAGCACATGGCGGACAAGCTGAGTACAGCGCATGTCAACTAAACTCGCCCCCAGATCTCTCGCTGGAGTTAAATACAAATAATAGCTATTATTTAAAACGGAAATCACTTGCCTGGCTCCCATAAAGACAAAGCTCTCTTCTACATTCACTACATGTTCTGTTTTTGGTAACGATAAAGGCATGTTGCGTTAGTCCGAAAAGTTACAACACCTGCCAAGAAATTACACACATAATTTTCTCCCGTTCCGCGAGTTATTGATTTGACAGATCTGTGCAGGAAATTTTCCCTAGAAAGATTACCTCAGGCAATGGCTGCCACTTGTACATTAATGATTATGAGGGGGGGTCGGGACTTTTCAGAAAATGTCAAAATCCCCACCCCATGCCCGACCCCCCCCCCCCCCCCCCCCCCGGGCTTAACATTGATAGGTGCATTAGCCCTCATTGACCGAGCAGGAGGCCAGCTGCACAGGAGAGTCTTGAGAGAATCTTGCACTCGTTCAAACGACCAAGGTCAAGATTCTCCCATGCAGACCGACTAAGCTCGGTTAAAATTGGAGATGCTTTATACATTTTTTTATAAGAACGTAGAGGCTGTAATTAACCCAAATTTTAAGAACGTATTAAGAACATTCTCCAGGCTGAGGCTCGATTAAGAACGTTTTCATTTTGCTCATTAAAATGTTGGTTAACGAAAGCTTTGCTGCATGACTTGCGGGCCCAAGAGAGGCCCTCAACACTAATCTTGACAATGACCAGCAGATCGCGTATCATGTGTGTGAACCACGTTTATAAGGGGGGACAAATTGAATCGCAAATTGAATCGCGCAGCCAAAATACCACATGACCTCAAATCTGACGTCAGTTTGTTTGTAAGCAGTGCAAGCAAATATGGCAGATGGTGAGAAAGTAAAGCGTAGAGGTGGACGATATTGCGTTGCTGGGGCTCCAAACAACCAAAGTTGCCAAAATACGTCTTACACCCCGAGTATTAGCATGCATCAGTTTCCATCCGATCTTTCGCGACTGGAGTCGAGTGAGCGTAAACAAATTCTTGCAAACAAACTGACGTCACATGCTTTTATCTCGCAATAAATTTGGACCCAGTCTCTTTGCCATCTTTAAAGGCAAAAAGCCTAACTTTAAGCGCTTGTAAAATCGACAATTTTTATCGTAGCGCTTTCAAACTTTGGAATTGCTTGTTTGAAATAGTAATTTTTTAAATTGTGTAGAGAAAAATTTCGCTTCATAGCACTTTAACTGATCAAATTCATGTCAGTTTTTTTATTGGTGTTGGGTGAGCAACAGCTGGTTGTGATTTATGAGTGATGTTGTTCTCCCTTCTCATCACAGGAAGAATTTTTGGATTGGGATGATCCTGATGGTGAAATCAACATCAGGCTAATAACCAAGGTTTGATATGTTTCTAATTTTATGTTGTATTGAAAAATATTTTTAAATGTGGCTGTTTGTTTAATCTTCAGTAGAACCTTGATTTAAAGGGGCATTGTCACACAATTTTAGCAAAACTTTAAAAAGCTAAAAACTTGTCGTCACTCAAAGGAAAACCAAAAAATAATGGTCTAGTTATGTTACCGAAGATTACATTACTGCATTGAAACCGTTTACTGACGTCTGTTGTTATCAATGGCGAGGATGGAAGTGGATTGCTAATTGAAAAAATTCGCCATTTTTTTCAAATTCTCAAGCAATCTCCTGAAAAAATAGGAAACCAACTATTATGGTCTGCTCTCCCTGTTTAATTTTGATTTGATATCTTCTTCACAATTCTGCTGGAGCATTTTTTGCATAAGTAAAGGTATTAAGTTATGACTTTAGCACAAAATTGACCTGAACACTCCAAAATCACTGTGGCAGTGCGCCATTAACAAACCTCTAAAGTCCTCAGTATAACAAACAATATTCTTGAGCCCAGCCAAAGGTAGAGAAAAATGCATGGAACAACCTTGATATAATGAATCTCAATATAATAAAATCCTCATTGTAATGAATACAATCGAGAAGCCCAAATGTAAAATATACTCAAATACAACAAAGAAATGTCAACACGTGACATCGACAAGGATGGGAATTTCTTTAATTCTGTAACAATAGAACAACTTGACAGTTACAAGCTCATTCTAAATGCAGACACTGAGGCTGTCAACACATCTACAGATCTGCTTTATCCTCTTTGTATATAGTAACCAATAAGATCTAGAAATGCTGGGAAGCGTAACAGGACACCATTGAAAAATAATAATTATTATTAACTATACGTCAATATAACAAACATTTTAGTTGTTTTTTCTACCAATTTGTTATATTGAGGTTTTCAATATAACAAAACCTTGATATAACGAACAAATTGTCCCAGTCCTTTGGCACCTCGTTCAATCAAGGCTCCTTCAGTTGCATCTAAACATCAACACGGGAGGAAAAAGTATGTTCTAATTGGCTATCAAACGTTATGTGATTGCTTGTCAAGTTTTAAAGTTTGAAGCAACATCAGGCAATGTTTTGCCTGGTGACCCTGGAAGTGTATTGTTGATAAATAAATTTTATGCCTGCACCAATTTGGTACAACAGTACTGAAAATTTTTATATAGGGTTTTCTAATTAACAGTTAGACAACGAGCCCGAGTTTCCTATGAGCGAATAGTCAACGAGACGTAGCCAAGTTGACTATCACTCATAGAAAACGAGAGTGAGTAGTCTAATTGTTTTAGTAGAAACTCTAAAAGGGTACATTCCAAAAGCTACAATTTTATGTATTTTTTGAGCAAATATCAAGGAAAATCTTGCCTTCAAAGAGCAACGCACGTGTGATCATTTTCCATCGGTGAATATAAAACAGTGGGAGAACCAATTAGATTCACAGATTTCCAATAGAACACAGCTGAGGGTTATAGGGTTTTCTAAAACTTTTGTGACACTTAAACTTCAATAATTTTAAGCCTTCTGTGTTTGTCGAGTGGATAAAAGTTATTGTCATGATTTACACAAAATTAATTTCATACCAAACCAAGACAGCCAGACAAAAAGGGTACCAATGTTTACGGCTCGCAGAACCTAAAATTATTCTTAAATTTATTCTGATGGCTTAACAATGTGGGAGGCATGGTGGCCTAATGGTTTGTGCACTGGACTCCGGTTGGGATAGTCCGGGTTCGAGCTCTGACCTGGTCACTGCGTTGTGTTCTTGGGCAAGACACTTTACTCTCACAGTGCCTCTCTCCACCCAGGTGTATAAATGGGAGTAGAAATATTTCTAGCTGCTTAATGCTACTGAAACCGGGGTAAGCTATGGGCCACAAGGCTTTACCTTAACAATTTAAAGCCATTTGTAATAAACTTGAGCCAGATACAACCTTGCAAGGTAGACATTAAACTTTCCGCTTGATCTCTTCACTCTTGTCAAAAGCATGTAATCTCATTCATTGCGCTTCATGTAAAATGCACATCATGTCATAAACTGTAGCATACTTTTCTTACACATTTTTGACAACTTAACTGCATAAGGGTTTTGATCTGCACGAGTTAAAAGTACTGCAACAAGTTGTGGCAGCAGAAAGAAGTTATTTCTAGCCAGAACACTTTTGTGATCATTCAAGTGAACTGCCACCTTATGTTGCTTCAAAGGAACACCCAACATTTGATAGCCAATTAGAACATGGTTTTTCCTTGTGAACTTCTTCATGCTCAGACAGTAATGTTGTCTGAAATTTGTAGCTGGATTCTTTGTCAGACTCCCCTCCCACTCACCCCTATGGACATTTCAATTAAGCTTTAAATACATTTCTTTAAAATTTTTGATCTTTAAGAATACCTCAACCCCAGGAATTTCAATCCCATCTGTGGAGGGGGAGTATGTAGATTTTCTGGAACTGCACACTGTTTTTATTACACGGCAAGCAGTCTCTATTTTGCTCCAAAATCCATAACGAAAGCAAAAATTTGCGAGCCTGATATTCGAGGATCAAGCAGTGAAGCCATGAGGTCAGGGACACCAGTTGGAGTCAAAAATAGAGACTGCAAAGGCTTCATACAGCATTTCTGACACCTGACACACTGACGAAGTGTTTGATTGGTCAGTTTATAAAGGGATGTCGCACATCTGTCATTAACATGTCAACGATGTCATCCCAGCCCATGCTGAGACATGAAGCGTGTGCCAAGTTTCAGTAAACATCATAATGGCTGCTGTTTTGAAACAAACTATGCTAGGAGAATTTGGGAGGAACAAGCCATTCTCACTCTTCTTGAAAACAAAGAATAATGTTTTCGTCGTTTTTCAAACAGGTTTTGACAAAAGTCAGATTTACCAACTGAAAGCTACTCTGCAGACATGATAGAAAAGGGAGTCACTTTGCAGCACTGTAAATCCAAGCATCTTGAACAAGGAATTTAGAGAAGGCCTTTCTTCTCCCCTTTGACAAGAGACTTCTGAAAAAAATGTTTTCTGTGCTAAAGTACAATGTCTTCGCCCCTTCAGACTGTCCATTAACTGTCTTGAAGTAGGCTGATCATTATTATATTTGGTCTTCGCCCTGTTCAAAATAGGCTTCTTTGGAGCGGAACCGCTCATCACATTCACATAATTATTGCAAGCTTTCCTCACTGCTTCGACTGATTCCCAGGAAAATTTGACATCAGTCAATCATGTTCGAAAGTGGGCGTAGGAGTCGAGGTGACATTGATGTGAGCTGTCAAAGAGTGTCAGAAATGCTGTATGAAGACATTGCAGTCTCTATTTTGACTCCTACTGGCCAGCATCTGCACAGCTTGCAGCTCGTCACTCACCACTTGAATTTCACGCTCACAAATTATCGCTTTTGTTACGATTTTGGAGCAAAATAAAGACTGCTCACAGTCTATGTTTTTATATGTTATCAAGATTTAATGTGAAACTCTTTATGTATTCAATGCTAGATTGAAGACAAAACAAAAAGTGACAACCAATCAAAGTATGAGGGATACATTGGTGAGTGTAAATTATTAAAATAATATTAAAATTATATACACTACAAATCAAATGAAGTGCAAATGTGGCAAAGTATGTCAGAGAAACAGGGAGGTCTATGGGAGAGTGGATGAAAGAAAATGACAGAGATTTTCGCTTGCTCATAAACAAACCTCTGCAAATTAGGAGCATGCCAACGAAACGGGGCATCTACCCATTTGGGAAAAAGTCAAGTTTATTGATTGTGTGTGCCAGTCACCCTTATTGGCAAACACTAAGGGTACAACACTCCATTAAAATTCTTGACGTATGGATAACTACAATCAAAAAGCACAACATCAGATCAGCGGGCGTATGAGGGAACAACATTGTCCAGTCATAATGATGATCAAAGTGCACCAATAACAGCTAACCAATAATGATAGTAAACAATCAACGTAACAGCATAGTAGTTGAATCAGTGATAAACACCTCAAAGTGACTCCATCATGAGACAAACAAATAAAAAAGTTCATCTTGCCTATCTTACACCATGAACAACAATTAAACACGTCTTTAATGACAAATTTATTGCTGTTTGTAAAAGTGAAAAAGTAAAAATAGGTAATAACTTGTAATTATTAAATTATCGGTAATAATAATTTATTATCATTTTGACTAACTGAAAGCTTAAAAAATAGAGTTTGATGTGCATACGTCTATTTCTATTAAGACCATTTCCATTTTCTTTATTGTAACAGAGATTCAAACATGTAACGAGAGAATATATGTGCGGGCAGACACAAAAGAAGGAACACAAGAATGGATAAAAACTCTGCGCAAAGCTGCTGTAAGTAAATTTGTGAAACAACTACAACAGTATAACTTGGTGAAATATGTGCAGATCAGGTGAACCATTTGCCCAAAACTTTCCCCCAGGTTACCTTACCCAAATTTCTCTTGCTGCCTAAAAAATCCGATATTAGCAGCCAACTTAGCTTTGCATTTATATCTTTGATATTTGCCGTTCATGTTATGTCAGTTTAGAGCTGTTAAAACAAGGTATTCAGTGACCAGTATCATGTGACTACAGCAGTCCTGGGCTCAGGTGTAGAGCTTATCAAGGTTGAAATTGAGTTGTCAGTTTTCGCCTGAGACGCCAAAAATAACTGCTTCAAACTGTCCGGTTCCCGGTTGGAGCCAATTTTTATTTTATATTATTATGGTCTTGCTGAAAAAATAAATAAAAAGATGCTGTTTTCGTTTTGTCAGAGAAAAAAAGTACTCAGGAGAGTCAGGGTTTCGAACTCACAACCTCCCAATGCACCAGTCAATGTAAACCCCCACACCCCCCGGACGGGACATAGCGTGTCATCTTTTTCCTCTAATCCCCCGCACTTGTGGCAAAAAGGGGAAAGACGCAGACTAACTTAAATAGTTTAAATTTTATTTGTCAAATAACCCACACCACAGCATACAATATTATAAAATATTTGTGGTGTCTTTGTCTACTGTTAACACAAATGTTAATTATTACATTTCAAAGAAATGTGTGGTTCCAGAAAATATCCATACCCCCACCACGGAGGGAATTTCAGGTAAGACCCCCCCCACCTCTCCGGAATTTCCATTTTTGCAAAGAAAAATAAACCCCCTACCCCTCCGGAATTTCCTAAAGTATTTTGCATACCCCCTACACCCTCTGGAAAATAACCTTTTGAACAGAAATTGTGCAAATGTTCTCAATGTTAAGCCACTTTCTCTTGTAAACATGATTGTTGTGGATAAACGATCGATCGGAACAGGTTTGGTAAAAGACAATACAGAGATTTCCTCAACTAAATCAGACAAAATATTTGGTAACCACTTTTTTAATTACCTTGATGTATAATCATCTATCCCTTTTCATTCCGTTTGGTAGAAAACTGCTTGTAAGCTTTTGTCCATGCACGCGGACTTCAAAATAATGTTGATCGATAACAGTTACCACAAACATGGTCACAAAATCACAAACACGATCACTAAGAAAGCTGAATTTAAGAGGAAAATTACAGCGAATAGCTATCAATATGAAGAACGAGATATCCATGGGTTCCTGAAGTCATAACATCACTTTCATCACTATCACAGATGAAACTTTTCGCTTACAAAAATGACTTTCGGAGAAAGAAACAAGGCTAGTCACCAGTGCATTGCGGTCAAAAACATGTGACATTCGGTAGACTGGTAACAAGTGTTGCATCTACAGGCATCTATGAACAAAATGGAGAATTTATGTGAACTTTTTTTGCTTTCAATTCGCTTTCAGGAGCATTTTTGACCATTTGAAATCTCAACAGAGTAGGTAAGAAGCGATTTTGAATTGAGGTTGCAGAGGATCAAGTGTTCAGAGTGTTAAGCTATAAAATGTGTTTAAAAATGTGGATGAAAAATTGAATAAGATTTATTTACGCAGCACACACTTTCCCAAAGTATGACTAAATTTGTTTTCTTCCATTGACTCATTGATATTTTGACACAAAACCCTGCAGACCATTCTAAATTTACGAGCGCCAATTGTTTAAAATCAGGGTGGTATTTAGGCTCAATTTCCGCTGCTCTCTCAAGAGTCCGGTCTTTGTTCCATGAGAGGGGAGGAGCGCAGGCTCTGGTTCCCGTACAGCAGCAAGTAATCGAGCCTAGGTAGTCTTTCACACACTTTATATCAGAAACAAAGACGGTAACCTTACATTTTTTTTTTGCATTTCTGACATATAAGTAACTCATTCTGGTAATCTGTTCCACCGCCTTGTTTCCAGGCAGTCATCACAATGCCAGTGTCCCGTCAGCTCTCTTGCAATCCCAACGCAATGGAATTGGAACCATTGAACTGGACAATACATTAATTTATCATATGACCCGTACGGCCCCGCTCGCTTTTTCCCTAGAAAACCATATGGAAAAAAGTCCCGTATGAGGGCCGTACACCTTCATCTAGCAGGGCCAGAAAAATCCGTACGGCCCTACTAGGAAAGCGTTCTGCCATGAGATGCAATTTGAACCAAAATGGAGAGTTAATGCAACATTTTCGAAGAACAAACAAATTCAAGAACTAAGCAGCAACAGTAGACGCCTAGAATCCTCAAAGAAAAATCTTCAACTAGCCACATTTTCAACGATTTAGAGCTGACATGGTGCTAAAATTAATCCTCTCGTTCAAACCAAGTATGAATTTCGGCTCTGGCAAAGAAATGTCAGTACGTGTTGTTCAATTCAGATTTTGCTGAGACGAGCATGGTTATCAGAAACGTCCTGGAAATCCTTTTTCGTAGACCTTGAAACGCTTTCTTTGTAAAGTTCTGCTAACTGCAATGAAGCACGAGGTGTGTGGATTGAAATGTCGTTGAAACTAAGCAGAAAAACCCAAAGATTTGCACATACTCCGAAACTCGCGTGCACTTCACTGCCTTTCCTGCAAGTACCATTGGCCTTCCAAAATGCGCGTGAAACAGACTGCCGCGTTTGGGCGAGAAAACCATAAAAAAAATTAGTGGTCACCAGGGCTGTCATTAAGTTTTGCATCACCTGTAGCCTCATTCTCCACACCCGTAGCAAACTTGTTACTTTGTGGTTGAATTCTATCAACAACAGGCAATTTCACCCGTAGCACCAAGGGAAAATCAAGCATGCTCAGCCGTAACAGGTGTTACAGGTTACGGCCCTTAATGACAGCCCTGGTCACATGATAAAATGCTTATTGAAATCCGAACAGAACTACCGGGGTATGCTATACTAAATATATATATAATTTTTTATCAAATGAATTCACTTTGTTTTAAATTGTTGGTTAACGAAAAAGTGGACCCCGCAGCCTTGCTCGCTTGCTTGCTTGCTTTATTCCTGCCTTCCTGCTTGCTTTCTTGCCACCATCTTGCCAGAGGTTAGCACTCATCTCCATATGTCAAACTGACATTCACTTCCAATTACATGAAGAGAATCTTGTTTCAAACTTAGTTTTATTATAAAAATAATTTTTTTCTTATAAAATTCTTTTTTTTTTTAAATAAAAAGACAATAATTTTTTCGGATCCCAAGAGTTGAACCCGGGTCAGTGATAGTTCACTAACCACTACAACAACCGGGTGCTGGCTCCTAGAACCCAAATTTTTTAACTATATATACTGTAAGCATTAATATATACAAATTATTGTGTCGCCCTAACTACCAGATGAAAACTAACTGCAAGCAAACGGGAGTGGAACTAACCGCAAGCAAACCAGAGTGGAACTAACCGCAAGCATAGTCAATAGAGTAACCCTCCTTATGTTAGGATCATTAAAGTGCCTGTCATTTTGACATATAGACCTCCTTATGTAAGGATCACTAACGTGTCACTAAGGCGTAAATGTCATTTTGACATATGGAGACGAGTGTTAACCCTAGCCAGATTGGCAATTCTTGACCCAGTCCAGTTTGGTTGAAAATACCTCAGTCCACTCCATCTCCCCCACTGTTCCTGGATGGCGTGCAAAAGAGGTCAAATTCTCTGATATCCCCTGCGAACATTTCGCTTGTCAAATAAAGGAAAATTCCCCTCAATTGCCCCGCTATTTCCTGGCCGGGGGGGATGGGGGGGTGCGGGGGTTTACATTGACTAGTGCATAAGGACACTTCTGCTCGCAAAGCTAATGCCTACGTATACCCAACTGAGCTATTCCAACAAAAGGAAATGTTTATTTTAAGGTGAAGGACATGTTAGGTTTTGTCTTCTTTATCTTTTTCATTTCATTTTCTTATTTTGCTTTTTTTGAGAAAAGCATGTTCACAAATCATCACAAACTAGCAACAAATGTGTAGCTCCGCTTTCAGGCTTGCCTAAATCTATACATTACCTTTTCTATTAGTGAAGCAAGCTGACACCATAAGTCGGGATAGTTTAACTTTTAATTACTTACAGTTATTAAGAGCTAACAATATTTGCTGTTTTTCAGGTGGATCCATCAAAGAGAAAGGAAGATTCCTTGGTAAGAGAAGATAAATCAACAAATTGCACTTCAGAGGCTGACAAAGACAGTACAACAGACAAAGCAGAGCGTATCTGTTATGAAACAAAAATTATTGGAGGTGTGGTGGTCAAGACACCTGTCAGAAAGGTGGGAGCTGTTCATATTAGCATTATTATATTACATTAGCTAGAGGTCGTTAAGATATACAACTATAATTTCAGAGGAGATTATAAAAAATTGGGCATTTTAATAATTTATTGGCCAAAACTATTATCACCTGCCTGATACAATTATTCAAGACAAGTTGTCTGACACCCCCTAATTAAGTATTTGTCATTTTGTGTCTGCGGTTTCATTCACACATGGAATTTCAATTGTTTGCATAAATGAAATAAATACTACCGGTAAGTTGGCTTGTGTTCGGTCAATTTGGAAGCTTAATGTAAATAGTTTATCTATATGTTCTTTCTAACATGGAATGAAAAAAATTGTTCAACGCCTGATGTCCTGTCACGTCTGTTTTCAATCAAGCCTAACACGTCAATGGTCATCAACGGTTCAACAATAAGTGCCAGCACGAAAGTTCGAAAATCTGGAAGCTTTGTACCTTTTGAAACAAACTATGCTAAATTTATCTTCTTTATTCAAACTGTCAATAGATTTAAAGCTAGCAAAAATTCACTCTCCACATCCATTCAATGGAGATAATTTAAAAATTGTCTGGGTGTGATATTTTTAGACCGAATGTCGCACTGTCACTCAAATAACCAATCATGGCACACAATTTAATATTGTCTCTATTTCATGACCAATCTGAAAAAAGTCCAGTTTCTGGACTAGTTACAAGCAAAGGCAAAGTCTGCGTCGAGCCTAGTGGCCCATACCGCTGGAGCTTATCCCGGTTTCCTTAGCATGAAGGGTCATGAAGCGACTGAGAGTATTTTTACTCCCCCTGGATGGGATGCTAGTCCATCGCAGGGTTACCCCCCAGCAATAAAGTACACCTGGGTGAAAGAGAGGCACTGTGAGAGTAAAGTGTCTTGCATAAGAACACAGCGCAGTGACCCGGCCGAGGCTTGAACCAGGACCATCCGATCTGGAGTCCAGCGCACTAACCATTAGGCCGCTGTGCCTCCCACACAGACAAGTTGTCAAATAATTGTACCAGGCATAATTATTTTTTCTCGCTGCTAAAAATAAGAACGCCTGATCGTAGTTTATGTGATTAACTAATAGTTGGGTCCAGATAAGTCATGAATCAATGAGTGAAGGTAATTTTTACACTGTTTAACATGAAGTTGCTTGTATTGCTTTTTCTTTCCTTTATTACCTTTTGGTTCATACAGCCTGCTAAATCCCAGTTGGTGTTAATAATTATTATTTTCTGACAGTTGACAGATTCAGACAGTGAAGGTGGAAGTTATTCCGGTGATTCTCTGGTGCGATCAGGTTCAGCTGGTATGACCAGTACAATTAAACCAATTAAGGAAGGATACTTGACAAAGAAGGGTGCAGTGGTAGGTAATATTATCAATATAATTTGGTTTTATCAACTGGGTTGATAATGTCAATTGGCCACCGTAAAGAGATTCAAGAGCTGACGTTTCGAGCATTAGCCCTTCGTCGGAGCGAATCAAGGAATTGTGCGTCGTGTGATTTTATATACAGAAAGATGGAGCTTCGCGATTGGCTGGTGCCTAGTAACGTGAAAACTTCGGAATAAATTAGTTGAATGAAAAGCGTTCATTGATACCGTGAGGATTAAGAGTGCCGATTTGAAAGATAAATTTTTGTTCTAGAGTTTTACGGCTTTCCGTGTTTCCTTGGTGAAGGGAAAGGCCGCAGACTGCCATATGTTGCTTAGAATGATTTGGGAGATTGAAGTGTCTCGCGACCGGTTTTGATGCATTTTTGTTGTCTTTCTCTACGCCACGAAGGTGTTCTCGGAATCGGTCGCCAAGTCGTCTCCCTGTTTCGCCGATGTATAACTTTTTGCAAAGAGTGCAAGTTATACAGTAGATGGCATTGACTGAGGTACAGGTGAAATGATCAGTGATTTTGATAGATCGCTTGGGTCCCGATATTTTGTCAACGTTGTGAATGAAAGGGCATGTTTTGCATCGTGCGCGAGCGCATTTAAAAGTTCCGGGTTGATCACTAGTTTGGAATGCACTTCTGACTAAAAAGTTACCTATGTTTTTGTCACGTTTAAATGAAATTAATGGAGGTTGCGAAAAGATTCTACCAGTGTCGGGATCATTTTGAAGTAATTTAAAGTTTTTGAGAATGATGGATTTAACTGCGTGGTTGTGAGGGTGAAATGTGAGGGTGAATGGAATTCTATCGTTGTTTTCTCTCTGTGACGTTTGTAGTGCTGACTGTCGATCAATTTGCTGGGCGCGATGATGGCCCGCTTGAACAACAGAAGCAGGATAGCCGCGTTTGTCGACGAAATTGCACATTTCCTCTGATTTTAAGGAAAAATCAGAGTCGTCACTACAAAGACGGCGAAGTCTAAGAAACTGAGAATAAGGAATGGAATTCTTGACGTATGGATGTGAAGATGAATACAACAAATAGCTATGAGAATCTGTGGGTTTGTAGTGCACACTGGTGCATAAACTGTTGCCTTCGATAGAATCTTTGATATTCAGGAATGCTAAGGAAGTATCGGAAATTTCCCAGGTATATTTGAGGGCAGGATGAAACGAATTAACAGCGGTTATAAATTGATTAAGATCCTCTCTGATAGAAGAGGTAGCGCCGATACAGTCGTCAATGTAGCGACGATAGAGTTCAGGTTTTGGGCCGTTTTATTGATTGAAAAATTGGTGTTCAATGTAGCCTACGAAAAGATTGGCTTAGCTGGGCCCCATTTTGGTACCCATGGCCATGCCATTGATTTGTTTGTAATAATTGTTCGCGAATGAAGAACAGTTGAGTGTTAACACTAACTCAGCCAGGCGGAGTAATGTTTCCGAGCTTGGTTCCGTAAATCAAAAAAATGTTTGAGGGCTAGAAGACCTTCGCCATTTGGGATGACGGTGTAAAGAGATGTAATATCCATAGTGAAAATAAGTTTGTCTTCGCCCAGGAAATTGAAATCGCGTGTTGACTGTCTTTAACGTATGACGGTAAAGATCTGACAATAGGTGCCATAATTTTGTCTAAATAGCTGGAAATGAGTTCGGTAGGGCAACTGCAGGCAGAGACGATAGGTCGACCTGGGTTGTTAGGTTTGTGAATTTTAGGTAAAAAGTAAATACACGAGGTTCTGGGAGTGGTAATGATGAGATTGGTAGCAGTAGCCGGCAATTCTTGTTTGACTATAAGGTCGTTAATAGTGTTCTTGACAATTTGTTGGTTAGTGGAGGTGAGATCTTTATCGACTTTAGCATAAAAAGAGGTGCCAGAAAGTTGCCGCAAAGCTTCTTTTTAGTATAGGTCATTCTAAACAACATATGGCAGTCTGCGGCCTTTCCCTTCACCAAGGAAACACGGAAAGCCGTAAAACTCTAGAACAAAAATTTATTTTTCAAATCGGCACTCTTAATCCTCACGGTATCAACGAACGCTTTTCATTCAACTAATTTATTCCGAAGTTACATGTTACTAGGCACCAGCCAATAGCGAAGCTCCATCTTTCTGTATATAAAAACACACGACGCACAATTCCTTGATTCGCTCCGACGAAGGGCTAACGCTCGAAACGTCAGCTCTTGAATCTCTTTACGGTGGCCAATTGACATTATCAACCCAGTCGATAAAACCAAATTATATTGTTATACTTCTCACCGACGCAGCACCACAGTTTCTTTAGAAACTTACCCCCTGTATTCAATATTATCAATACCTTAGTACATTTTCATAACATTCATTAATTATTATTTGTACCTTATTTTCGACAAAAGTTTACTGACAGTGTATTAAGTTACAGTGATTTGGAGATTATTTTGACCCTTCTGTGTTTATAATTAGGAGTGGTGAATGGTCAATTTAAACTGAGATGGCGAAACTGTCTAGCATTTTTCTCCAGGAGTCTGAGACTTTTTGAGTTTTTTTATCACAAGCCTGATATTGAAACCCCAAAATAACTTTGCAAAAAAAATGTGGCTGCAAGACGTTCAGAGACTGACACCCATGAAATTTGGCTAAAATTTACAATACTCTAATTTCTTCAGACACCATTCAACACCACTATAACTACTCTCCAAATGGAAACCAGTTTTTCCTGTTTGTTGGCACTTAACATTTGTGGGTCCCATTCTAATTTTAGTTGAAGCACTCTGAGTGATTCTGACTTATATCATCCAATCAAAAACGTGCTTGAGAGCTTGCAAATACACCGAAAGTAACCTTGCAAGCAAATACATTGTACATCATGTTGCTTTAGCAACACTTAGGCTCTGTGGCAGGTTTTCATCATACCGGTACTTGTTCACCCGACTGTGGAACAAAGAGAGAAAGAGTCCTAGTACCCAACAGGGGTCAAACTGCACCTGGTGCTCTAATCACTGAGCTACAGGAACACATATGACAAGCCCAGTGATTTAGTAAGATTGTGTGAATCACGCATAATTTCTATAATTTATTACTGATAGGGGCTGAGCAGTGTTCTAAGTGGAGATGGAAGAAAGATCTTTTTCTTGAACGTTTTCACATTCAGTTACTTCATATGTGACGTTATTGAACATTAAGTGGCATAATTTTATTTCCTGCCGACAAATATCTTAGCAATTTTGTTTCCTTTCAGGTCAAGAATTGGAAGAAGAGATATTTCAAGCTGGACAGTTTAAAACTGGCATATTATGAAAAAGATTCTGTAAGATTCAAATTTCACTGTACATTTGAAGTATTCATCCGTCTTACTATAATTTTGACTATGCAGTAATCCCTTGTTGGTGGGTAAATGCTTCTAAGTCAGAGATTATGTTGTATCTATACCCCCACCACGGAGGAAATTTCAGGTAAGACCCCCCACCTCTCCGGAATTTCCATTTTTGTAAAGAGAAATAAACCCCCCAGTACTCCGGAATTTCCGAAGCATTTTACATTAACCCCCTAGACCCTCTGGAAATTAACCTTTTAAACAGAAACTGTGTGATTAGAACTGCTGCCCTGTTAGTTTGCTTGAGGCTCACTTACTGCAGCAGCAGTCAAGATGAATAGACTTCAGGTCATATCTCAGGAAATATATCTTAATTATTAAAAATGAAATATTTTTTCACAAGTTGTTATTTTGTTAAGGTGGCATAAACAGTATTAGTAAAATACAGCACCAAAATCATGCTGATCATTGACCCATTGACTCCTGGAGATTTTTCCAAAAAGAGCGTTTTTTAGACATTTTGGACATTTTCCAGTCAGTTATAGGCTAAATCTGCTTCAAATCTCTCCAAAATGCATTTGCTAAATAAAGATATGCCAGGTTTTTCACTGGCGTCACATTTAACGACATTTTAGATCAGGCTTGCGTACCACCTCTTTAGGCTTTTCGATTTCTTTCTTTTTTTTTCGCTTTTTCCTTTCTCCTTTTCTTGTATCTTGTTATGCTTTTGTTGGCCTTTTACTGGGCTTGCTTTCAGAGAATGGTCACCGTCAATGTCTGCCACTGTCGGTTACAGCCGGTTTAGCAGTCAATGGGTTAATTTGGTTTATGGGTTTATTTAAAGTCTGATTTTTCTAACAGGACAAGGAGCCTATCAGAGTGATTTTTTCATCAGACATTATAGCTGTGAGGCAGAATTTTGGGTAAGAATTAATTAAGGTTAATTTCCCTAAAGATTAGGTCATTTTTAATAATTAACCCTTTCACCCCAATGGGAAATACTACATTTTTGTAAATCGGTAACTGTGGATCCAAAGACCACATACTGTACACCATTTGAAAGGCATTGAGTTTGGTATGCCATAAATCATAGTCATAGACCAAAACCATCCAAAATGAGAACAAAAAAATGTTGAAAAATATCTTGCTCCTCATATATTTTCGGTATACCCCTGAACTATAGCTTAAGTTGCAGCTCTTAATGTGTGGCTTGTTGTCAGATATTAGCATGACCTTAAACTTAGAAGAGGAAAAAGTTTCATATAATCATTTAGTAGAAGAAGAGCCTCTTGAGCCCACTGGCTTATACATGTAGCAATTGGCACATAAGGTCATAACTTGGTCAATATTTGTCCAATTAATTTGAATTTTTGGCCCAATAATTGTCTTGGATAGATCTGCATTTTAAAGGCACCTCCCCCATATTTAAGACTTGATTGACCACCCCTAGAACTTTTGAAACGTTTTGTACATCTGTGACAAGCGACATAACTGAAATGAACCACTTCACTGAGAGCTGAAAAATAAGATATAGTTTAGGGGTATACCCACCACAGACAGAGATAAACAATATTTTTAATCTTTTTCTTTTTGATGATTAAACTGATTTCTTTTAAAACTGTAACTTTCTTCTTTGTTTAAGAGTTTTATGGATTTTACGTATCAACACCTTTCAAATAGTGTATCATACATGGATGTCCAGTTTATATTTTTTAATTTACGAAAAATGACCATTTGTCTTCAGGGGTGAAGGGTTAACTCTGGTTTCTGTAGCATGAAGTGGCTAGGAGTATTAATTGCTACCCCCCCCCCCCACCCCTGGATGGGAGTATTTCTACCCCCCTACAGGGCTGAAAATAACGGCCGGTCAACGGACAATGTCCGGCCTGATTGGGGTTTTGACCGGTCAAACTTTCGCATTGCCGGTCATGTTGACCGGTCACATTCGACCATATGGAGGAAATAACGTTTCTGTGTTTTGTTCACCTTGCACCTCGCTCGCCTTGCACCTCGCTCGCTGTTTTGTTAAACTGAAAAGAAAATAAATTCATGGGGAAAATGACTTAGGGTTTGCGAACAGAAAAAAAGTAACAGGTACAGTTAAAACTTTCACTTCTTTTCAAGTCTCTTCGTGTTTTGTGTTGTGTTTTCATTGTTATGCGGCGGTATGTTTGGAAACACGAGCTGAAGTTTTATTACCGAACGCAAAAATGAACGGGAAAGGTGACAGTATTCTCGCGATTGATATAGAGAAAAACTAATGAAAATATTCGAATTAAAAAAAGATCAGAAAGGTAATGGAAAATAGTAAATATTTCACTAAAAATTGTAGCTGCACATGTCACAAGAATTTGCAACCTAAATTGATACGGATTGTAACAAAATTAATCATTCATGGGGCGATTTCACGGCTTGAAATTTGAAAATACTTCATCTCTTTTTGTCCAGTTTGTTCGGTTCAGTTTGCGTGAAAGTTTAAATCAAACAAAGTTTATTTCAAGTCAATAGTAAATTTTAGGTTTTCAAAGTGAACAAAATGAACAACATCTGGCTCAAGTCTCGCACATGGTAATCTGATACACGTGACATTTTTGGCGAGTTTTTTCCTTTTATTTTCTCACCACATTATCACTTTACTCTTCAGCACAATGTGATAATGATGCAGAATATTTACAGTATTTATTGATGTCAACACCGGACCCCACGTCCTGAATGTTGCAACGTAACAATTCTACGAATTCATTCATACATTCCATTGGCAAAAATAGGGAGTCTGAATTGCTGTTCGACAGCAATGTTGTTTTAGTAAGGGACCTAACTTAAGACTGCTAGGGGAAAATTGCAGGGTACAATTTTTATTGATGGCCAGATATGAGATGTGACCGAGCTAAAACGTACTTGGCTGGTCATTGTGACCGGAGACTCTCTACGGAAATTATTTTCAGCCCTGCCCTACCTGGGATGCTAGTTCATCACAGGTTGTTTCCCAGTATTCTGTCAGGGTGCCCCAGCAATTCACTGGTACCCATTTATACTCATGCGTGGAGAGGGAGGAACTGCAATAGTACCATGTACAAAACAATCAGAATTAAACAAGAGAAGAGTGCTAACATTCATTTATTTGTATTAATTTTACAGTGCAGATAACACTAGGAAACATCTGTTTGAGGTTGAAACACCATCCAGAACATTTTTAATTCAGGTAACTGGCCTTCATTGTTTGATACAGTGCTGTATGCTGAAGTTACCATTCCACTTAACAAAGTTTTGTTTTTTACTAAGGCTTTTAACAATTTTTTTAGCTTTGACTAGGTTTTTTCACTACCCTCATTTAATAAAGATTGATTGATTGATTCATTCGTTCGTTCGTTCGTTCGTTCATTCGTCTGGAACATTTGTCTGGACTGTATGGTGGGTTAAACCACATGATGTTTCTTGGTCTGTTCCTGCACCTGTGACTTGTTTGGTTATCACTCCTCACATACTGGAGACATTCACGGTAGCCGCTGTTTTTGAGGGCATCATTGTAGACTCGCAAGGCCTTGTTGAATTCATCAAGTTCGCAAGACAAGCTTGAGATTCTGGTGAGAATAGATGCAGGCAGGTGTTTGATTATGGAAGGAGGATGGTTGGACTTTGCATTAATATAGAGCGGGAGTTGTCTGGCCTTCTATATGGGCAAAAGTTTCTCGTGAAACTTTCCGATTGGGTTGTTATTTGTAGACCTAACTCCCCAAGAATCTTCAAAAAAATCTTTTCTCGCCTTGTCATTAGATCTTGCGCTCATATTCCTAAATACCGCCATACCATCATCCCTGTATAGGCCGATGTTTCCATTAGGATAAGCAGATGTAAGTTTGTATAGGATGAATAGACCTACTAACTCACACACCTCAGCACCATCATAGCTGCCCATTGCTACATCCAACATTGGCGTGTCACCACTCTTGACGCACAGTTTATTGTTGTCAAACAGAAGGGTTTTCCTTGAGTGCATGATAATCTCTTCATCTTCATTGGAGACTGTAGTAAATTGCCTTGCGTAATCCAGCGACAGCTTTAGAAGGGCTTCAGATATTGAGGGGTAGAAGTCAACTATATCAAAGACCGGGAATGTGTGCTGGCTGTTGTCCTCTATTCTAGAGAACCAATCAATTATGGACCGTGTGTTCCTCCACTGGTTCACGTTAGTTTGGGATCTGATACAGATGTTAACCCTGTCCAGTATTTGTTTGCCGATCAGCCACAGGTTATTCCTTTCCGGGTTAATTAGCCTGCACTTTGGATTGTTCTGAAAGTTCTCCTTGTGATCGTTTAGGGAGATAAATGCCTGCCTTCTTGCCGTTGATTCAATCCTGTCACCAATATCAAGCTTGGTAGTTAATGTCATTCAGATGAGTTCATAAAAATTTCTATAATCAGGCATAACAGTGTCCCTTTGACACAGAGTAGCCAAGGGTAAGTGAGGGAAATATTTCTCCTAGATTTTGATGGAAAAACCTCTTTCCCTTCCCCAGAACTGGGGTAAAAGGGATACCTAGGTGGAACAATGTCTGTCACAGCCGGTTACGGCCGGTGTATGGAGTCAATGGGTTAAGGATGTTTATGACATCATAGTGGCTGCCATATGCCAACACCTCAACGTTGACAAAAGAACCCAAAAAGTTTGGTTTAATTAATCTTTAGAACTATAACTGGGTGACCTGCCATTTTCATTTTGTTATGTAAAAGCTCCCTTAATTCTTTATTATTACATCTGGCAATATAAAATTTGTATTGTGGAAATTTAATTATAATTAAAGAAAAAGGCTTCTTTTGAGTTACAAGAAATTCCACCATATAATTTTGGCCTAAACCTTTTTATTTGAAACAATATACTGAATGTTGAAAGTGAAGAATGATCATCGTAGTTAATTTCCAATTTAAGCAACTGGAAAGAAGAGGCCTGAAAAAATCAGGGCTTCAACAGGATTTGAACCTGTGACCTCCGCAATACCGGTGTGATACTCTACCAACTGAGATATAAAGCCACACATTGGGAGCGAGGTCAATTTATTGAGTTCATGTTTTCCTGTGGAGTGAAATGATGTGAAGTATATATGAAATAATTAATATTTGAACTGCGGATGTAGATGAAAGTGAAGAATGATCATCGCAGTTAATTTCCAATTTTAGCAACTGGAAAGAAGAAGCCTGAAAAAATCAGGGCTACAACGGGATTTGTACCTGTGACTTCCACGATACAGGTGCGATGCTCTACCAAATGAGCTATGAAGCCACACATTGGGAGCGAGGTCAATTTATTGAGTTCATATTTTCCCGTGACTGAAATGATGTGAAGTACTAATGTTACTAGCATGCAAAAAGTGAAGGCAGGCCACTGAGCAAATTTTTGAGATAAAAATGAGTGTTTCAGTATGTTTCATTTAATGGAAATCTGGACCCCAGACTGTCACAAGCAATAAGAGTGCATATGCAAAGTTGAAAACCCTTTCAAACCCCCTTTAAAAATGCTGCTCTGAGTGAAAGGGTTTTACCTTTGTGTAGAAAAAGAGTAAAAAAGAATAGTGTTGCCAGAGGTGCAAAACAAGGTTACGCCTGCATGCGAGCCTAGTGGCTCATCAGCCCAGAGCTTATTCCAGTTTCCTAATTAGTATGAATCGACTAGGAGTATTTCTACCCCCCCCCCCCCTGGATGGGATGCAAGCCCAGTGCAGAGTTCCCCCCCCCCACCCCACCTGCATTATTTTGCCAGTACCCAACAGAGGTGTAGCCAGCCTTAATGGGAAATTACCACTGTGTGTTTGCCTGTCACGTGACTAGTCTTGAAGGCTACCATTGAGAAGGCTCATTTGCTATATTAACCTTATCAATCTCATCACAGAAAGGGAGACTTTCAAAAGTAATGCTTTCTATTTATCTTGAAAGTTCTTCCCAATCTCGCACACTAAATGCCATTTGTCAGCCACAATATGAGTGGGCTGAAAAATTTGTAGGCCTGTGCCATACGCTATAGGTATGTGCCCCTGGTTACTGTTTTGTAAATTGAAAGTTGTGTGACAATCCTTATGACTTCAAGGAACGACAAGAACAGCATAAACTCAACTCAACTTTAATGTCGGCCATGAGGACCGCATCGACTCAGGGAAAACTACATTACTTGTGAGCCCGCACTCTAACTCAGCAGCATTGCAACATAATGTCACGCATATTGTCACATCTTTCCTCTCTTCAAAAAAATAAGCAACAATGGGCACGATATATTATAAACACAAACACAGTTAGAACATCTTAATATGTCATGAAACCTAAACATAGTCCTGAAAGCGTTTCGGCATACGAATAGTTCTTCCTGATCTGGTACATGTCACAGGTGTTGCCTGTAAGCTTTCAGAGGGCACAGGGAAAGAGCCTTGGGCTTGCTCTAGCGGTTCGGAGCTACTGTGAGCCTCCTCTGAGGTTGATGGCTGCATCTCTTCAGTGGGTAAGGATATGGCCTGTTCGAACTTTCGTGGTGATGATTCACTGGTCTTCACCAGGTGCCTTCGGTTTCTTCTATACACTTTGCCTTGTACATCTACTTCATAAGAACGAGGTGCAACTTGCTTTATTACAGTTGCTTTCTTCCACAATTTTTCTCTGTCAGTCGGTAATGGCCTCATACGAACGGTGTCATCTGATTGCAGGTTACCTAATTCTTTTGTCCCTTTGTTGTAATAGTGTTCTTGATACGACTTTCTTTCTTTTAATTTCTCCTCAGTACCTTCCACGATTTTGGGTTGGAGCAGTTTTCCAGCCGTCGGCAGTAGTGTCTTTGTTCGTCTCCCAAACAATCTTTGAACTGGCGAGGTTCCAATGCTTGCTGATGGCGTATTGCGCCAATCAAGAATGGCAAGATATGGGTCTTGGCCGCTTGCCTTTGCCTTGGTTAGTAGTTTTTTTGCTGACTTGACTGCATTTTCAATCTTCCCATTTGACTGGGGGTAATGGGGCGATGATGTTTGGTGGTCAAATTGCCAATCTGATGCAAATTCTTGGAACTCCCTTGACGAAAACTGCGACCCATTGTCACTATAAAGCGTGTCTGGTATGCCGTGGCGTGCAAACTGACTCTTGAGGGAGGTGATGACGGTGCTCGCATTGGTGGCAGGTAGTGGATTCAGCTCAAAGTAATCTGACCAATAGTCTACGATGATGAGCCATTCTTTGTTATTGAAAGTGAAGAGGTCTACTGCTACATGCGACCAAGGGCGTTTGGGAGGATCATGAGGTATAAGAGGCTCTTTCTGCTGGTTCTTCTGGTAGCTGTTGCATGTATCGCATTTGCCAATGGAGTCCTTGATTTCAGCTGACATACCAGGCCAAAATAGCACATCACGTGCTTTTCGCAAACAACCTTCTATGCCAATGTGACTGGAGTGGACTTTCTTTACCATCAGTGGTCTAAGCGCTGCAGGGACGATCACTCGATTCCCTTTGAAAAGAATACCATCTTGAATGGTAAGTTCTTCTTTAAAGTGGAAGTAGTTCCTGATTTCTCCTGGTACTTCTTCTTTCTTATCAGGCCAACCAACCTTAATGATATGTTTCAGCTTCAGCAAAGAATCATCCTGTTCAGTTTTCTCCCGAAGATCAGCAAGACGTTCAGCTGTGATTGGCAGGAACTCGACCATGTCAATTTCTTCCATGCTCTTGATTAAATATTCTTCTTGTCGTACTGCAAATACATCACAAATGTTCTTCTCTGGAACAGGTTCATTGACAAGATAGGCACGACTGAGTGTATCTGCGATTAAAAGTTCCTTTCCTGGTTTGTACACTACTTTCAAGTGGTACCTCTGTAACTGGAGCAACATTCGTTGAAGTCTCCTGGGAGCTTGAAGTAGTGGCCTTTTCAGAATGTTCTCCAAGGGCTTGTGATCTGTTTGGACAGTAATTTCCCTTCCATACACATACTGATCAAAACGGATACAACCATGAACGATACTGAGCAACTCCTTTTCTATCTGCGCGTAATTCTTCTCAGTGTTTGTTAATGCTCTTGAGCTGAAAGCTACAGGCTGACCTTCTTGCATTATTACAGCGCCGAGGCCAGACTCAGATGCATCACACTGCAACGTTACTTCTTTAGTGTTGTCGAAATACCTCAGAACAGGTTCTCTTGTGATCAGCTGCTTCACGTGGTTTAATGCAGTGTCGTGTGCATCATCCCAATGCCATTCCACATCTCTATCAAGCAGGCGTCTCAATGGTTCTGTCACATCAGAAAGGTGTGGGAGAAATTTTCCAAGGTAGGTGATCATTCCAAGCAGTCTTTGCAACGACTGTTTATCGGCTGGGGTGGGCATCTTCGAAATTGCTTTCACTTTGTTTGGATCAGGCTTCAAACCATCTGGAGATAGCAAGTGGCCAATGTACGGTACTTCTTGCTTTCTTAACTGTAACTTCTTCGGATTGAGTTTGATGTTCTTCTCGCGACAACGCTCAAGGAGGGCAACTAAGTTCCTATCATGATCCTGGACTGCACTTTCATAAGTATCACCTTCACCCACGCAGAGTATATCATCTACTATGTCTTCGATAACATTGAGATTCTGGAGGCTTTCATGAATTCGACGCTGATACTCTTCGGGCGCGGTCTTTACACCAAATGGAAGGCGGAGCCAGCGAAAACGACCGAAGGGTGTGTTGAAGGTTGTAAGATACGATGAATCTGTGTCTAGTTCCACCTGCCAGAATCCGTTCTTGGCGTCTAAAACAGAGAACACTTTGGCTTTGCTCAGCCTGGTTGCCACATCTTCAATTGTTGGAAGTGGATAATGGGATCTCAGCAGAGCTTTGTTTAGGTCTTGTGGGTCTATACAGATTCTTAACTTCCCTGGCTTGTTGACTAAAACTAAGCTGGACACCCACTTGGTAGGCTCTGTCACTGGAGTGATAATGCCTTCTTTAACTAGCTTGTCTAGTTCTTCTTTCAAACGGTCTCTAAGAGCTACAGGAACTTTTCTGGGTGGGTGCACTACCGGCCTGACAGTTTCATCAACTTCCATATGATACAGCCCATCCATGCACCCTAAGCCTTCAAACACATCACTGTATTCTTTCAAAATCCATTCTTCACTAAGAACACTAGGTGAAGTTTGTAAATGGTCATTAACAGATTTTACAGTTTCAGGGCAAGTACTGTCAGACACCATCACCTTGATAAAGTTCAGTTCCTGACATGTTTGAGCGCCTAACAATGGCTTGACATTCTTATCAACAACAAAGAAATCAACATCTTTGGTTACTTCACCTGTGGTACATCTGAGAGTGCACTTTCCAAGTGGATACATAGTAGATCCATTATACATCTTTAGTGTTGCAGACGTTTTCTTCAAATACAAATCTGTTGGATCTTCCAAAATACTTGAAAATTCCTTCAGAGGAAGGAGGTTGCAGGTTGCACCACAATCAAGTTGAAATGTCACATCTTTAGAGTTGTTTACACGCATGGTTGTAAACAATTGTTTAGGATAAGACTTTGTGTTTTCAACAGCATTGTGTGTAACAGCATCAATAGTATACTCTTCGAATGGGCATTGGTCAGAATTATCAACATAATGCAACTTCTGGTCCGCATGGGACTTCTCACTCAGCCTCTTACCCGCTAGACACTTTACTGCAAAATGATCATTTTTCCCGCATCTGTTGCACCGCTGGCCATATGCAGGGCACTTCATCCTATCTCTTACATGCCTTCTACCACAGAATTTGCAATCAATGTGCTCACCGCCGTTCGCCGGTGTCTTTCCTCCAGATTTCTCATTTGTGGTTCTTTCATTCTTGCTTCTCAACTCGTTGACTTCCTGAATATTTTGCATTTGCTTTAACTGACTTTGGGTTGCCTCAGCAGCTCTAGAAATTTCTAAAGCCTTCGCAAGAGTCAAGTCCGGGACTCGTAACAGACGTTCTCTCACGTGATTATCACTAACTCCCAGGACAATGCGATCACGGATCAACGAATCTTTCAAATCTCGAAATTCACAATTTTCAGCCATATTTCGTAAGACCGTAGCGTACTTATCAATAGACTCACCACTTTCCTGACCTCGTGAAAAGAATAGGTACCTTTCATAGATGGTGTTCTTCCGGGGTTCGCAAAACTTCTCGAACTGTTCTAAAACTTTGTCGATTTTGACTTCGTCCCCCTCGCTGTCCCACGTCATCTCCAATCACAGTCAAAATGGTGGCTACCCGGATTGCATCATCTTTATCAGCTACCCCAGTAGCTAATTCGTAGTTGCTCCACTTTTGCTTGAATCGTTTCCAATTTTGCGAAGAATTTCCTATCGAAAGTTGCAAAGGCTCCGGTGGCGGGAAAAATTGACGTTCCGCCATTACTGACAACGTGGGTCCGACTTGCGTGAAGTGCAACAAACCAGTGAATCCAGGAAAGAAATATTCCACAAGTAACAGTTAAATCCAACTATCCGCCACTTCTGACACCATGTGACAATCCTTATGACTTCAAGGAACGACAAGAACAGCATAAACTCAACTCAACTTTAATGTCGGCCACGAGGACCGCATCGACTCAGGGAAAACTACATTACTTGTGAGCCCGCACTCTAACTCAGCAGCATTGCAACATAATGTCACGCATATTGTCACAAGTTGTCCTGTCTCAGGTTGGCTTAATAATTTTCAAAGTTCAAAGGCCTGACACTCCCCTTCCTCATCTTTGTGGTGGGTATGAATATTTTCTGGAACTGTAATGGCAGCCTTTGTTTTATTCGCCAGGGGGACACAGAACAAGAAATGAAATCTTGGATTGAGGCTATTGTCAGTGTATCACCCAGAGGAAGATCGTCGAGTGAACCGGTTTGTTTTCGTAGACTTTTGATGTGCATTTATTTACCAAATGGTTAAATCTTTTGTATGTTTCGTATCATTATGTTAAAAAATTTAAAATCCTATGATGCTACGATATTAGCCCTGGACCCATTGCTAGAATGTATAAATGCAACAAAATAATTTACGTGGAGCATAAACATACCTTATTATATGACATTTTTGCCACACATTTATTTCGTGATTCCATGGGTCATAGATTTTGCGGCACTGAATTTTCACGATTTTGCAAGAATGACTTAGCCCAAGTCACTTTTATTAATTTCGTGATTTTACTAACTTGACAAGCTTGGTCATCAGTTCTGACTGTGATTTTAATTCATGTTTCTTGAGTTTAGGTAAAATGACTCTATTGTATGTAATAAACATCAGCAGTTGCTTATTTTAAGTGGCATAAATGTTTTCGTAACTGTAAAAAACGCACATTGCCAATGGCATCCAATTACAGGAGGAATGTAATTTTTTGACAGAAATGTTTAAAACTTCCTACGTGAAATTTTTATTAAGAACAAAATCTTTAATATTAGAGTAATAGAGTTTGTGGGTTTATTCCCAGAGCCTCGGAGTGATGTCTATTGTTTTAGGCTGAATTTTAAAATATAAAATTGGGCTATTGTAGTCCACTCACTCCAATTACCATTACAAATAAAGCTAAATCTGGTGGATCTCAGATAGGAAGGTTTTAATAAGTATCCTTGATCACGCTTTTCTCCTTAACGACCTTGACTGTTTTTATTTGCCTCTTGCAGGATTCTAAAACAAGTCAAGAGTTACTGAAGGCAAAATACCAGTATGCAGAAACCACTACTCTTTAACAGCGCATTCACAAGCTCTCTAATGGAGCGTATCCATATAATGCGCTCCATTAAAGAAGCTCTTTAATGGAGCTTCATTGTGCTTCTTTAGGTGGTTGTATTGTTCCAAATAAAAATGTCCATACCCACCACTTTTGACGCCCTCGACCCCTTGGAATCCCACAGAAATTCCAGTGATCTTTCATTGGTTGGGTATGGATGTTTTCTGAGACCACACATTGTAACATATAGATGGGGACATTAGTGGCTGACTCGTCCCCAGTCGTCTCTTATCAGAAAAAATAACAAGCGCAGGGAATGATGGGAAGGAGGCAGAAAGGGTCAGAGAGTCTCCCGCCTTTCCTCCTTCCCGTCATCCATTGCGTCTTGCTATTTTCTCACAGGAGACGACTGGGGACGAGTCAGCATTAGTGGTGCCAAACACTGTAATACCACAACAGATATGCAAATACCACAATACTGAGAAATATCAGTCGGCAAACTGACCGCCAGCATAGCTCGCAGTTTTGTTGTCGCAAGGGCAAACAGCAAGGCTAAGTAAGCAGAAGAACAGTGATGCAGTGATGCATTTTGAATCAATGAAATATTGTAAGTTAGCTATGTATAACCACTCACTATCATTTACTATTTTACATGTTAAAGTTCCAATGAAAAGAAATAGCAAGCTATTGAAAAAAAAGCTTATTTGAAAGGCCTTTAAAAATATAGAGTGTTTTCCTTTTAGTGATATCGCCTGTCGTTTGTATTATGCAATTTAGGTACTAATGACATCACACCTGGAACGAGAGGAGATATCACATAAAGAAAAAACGCCATTCTTTGTTATTAAAGGCCTTTCTCAACAACTTGTTTCATTTCATAGGCACGTTTACTTGAGTGACAGAATAAAGCTGATACCCCATTCACATGGACAAAATATGTTTAGTTAAACCAGGTAACAAAATGACAATTCGCAAGAGAAAATTGTAAGACTGAAATTTACATGAGATTCCTGAAAGCTCTAACTTGTGCTTTCATTGTGATAATGTTAGAGAAGAAAGATCATCAGTTAGCAAAATGCATCACATTCAGCCACTGGTTTTTGGAGAATATCCACAGTGCCCAGAGTTTACGATCCAAATTACCAAAATATCAGGAAGAATCAGTAACTATCAATGAAAGCCCTAATGTCCTTCTTCATATGCAATGTTCATATAAAAACGGTTTGAAATAAATATTGAAAGAATAAAAAAATACTAGGATTAGCCACGTGACCGGAGTCCAGATATTGTCACCGCTAGACATTAAATTGTAAAGAGTAGAAAATGATTCAAATATTATTGCTGATGAAGTTTTAGTCAAAATAATGAATTCCCTGTTTTTCTGAGAGTTTTACTATCGTGATACTGTTAGTTATAAAAGTGTAGTTAAAGGTTTGTTAAATGTATATATGAAATAGTTCATATAATTTCAACTGCAAAAAAAACTGCATACTAATCTACAAACAAAGTAGTTTTATTTGTGTTGCCATTCTTAACCTGTGATAGTGAGAAGGGGAAAAACGGTTGAATCATAATGCGCGGCTTGTTGGAGGCTTAAAGGAATTGAAATTTGGTAATTCATTAATAAGTCATTAAGTTAAAACAAAGGAAGTCAGAATGGTGACCGTGGTTTGGAAATGTGATCTCAATTAATTTAGCATAGAAGTTTACGATGTTATTTCTTCGTTTTTGGCTTGTATTTTCCACTCTCTTCTTGGTGACTTTTTTCTTTGTTTTTGAGCTATTGTTTTTCTGTTCTATATTGTTTCAAGGTTCTTTGTTGTCTTGTTCGTTCTTTGTTTTACGTCACTGGTGAGTTTCACAGGTTTTTACAGCCTGGAAATGTGATGAAACAATGTCTCTCATGCTTGATATATTACTTAAACAACACGCTTTACTTTCAGGACATTATTTATAGACTGGATTAAAATAACATTATGTGGCGTGACAGGCAGATAAACTGGTATTTTTTCAATGGGAAAAACAAAGCAAAATTCTAGTATGTAGCATGTGCACATCTCCACGTAGAAGTGAGAGCAAATCTTGTAGGTTGTATTATTGTTTGGACTTCAACCTTGAAATTGTTAATACTCAAATAGATACTTTTAGACTTTATCAGACACCTATTCAGTGTAGACTATTCCACATTTACTGTTGGAGGTTTTTCGCAGGTTAATTAAGTGAAATCACTCCAGCATGTATATTTACATTCGTGTGCAGGTGGTTAGAAGTAAGATCAGATTGGATTAGTGTAACAGCTGTAAGAGATTTGTAAATTACAGTTCCGATTTTTTGCCCAAACTGGCATCGTTAGCCAATAAATGGACTAATTGTTTGGACATGCGAAACATTTTTTGGAGGCCAAACAGTTCATGTTTTCGGAGGTGAAGTATTATTTTTTTTGCATGAAACATTTGGTACCTTTCTGTAAATTATAAGCTATATTTTTAGTACAGAATTGCGAATTTAGCTAACTTATCAAACATTTTTTGTCGGAGTGTTGACTTGTCTGTTGTTTATAACCGTGTAATAAATTTTGTATCTGTTTTGTAATGTAATACACTTGCAAGATTGCAATAAAGGTCTTGCAACACCTGCAGTACTGGGTTGTGTTTATGATAGTGTTAAATGGACACAGTAAGCTGGTGCACATGTGCATTAGATACCATTTCATAGCTAATTTACATATCACTTATGGAGACGCAATCCGCGTACTGTGTGAACCAAATATGAAAAATAATGTCATAGGATGAATAAAGGCACTCTCAGAAACAGGTTTTCAGTAAACAATTGAAAATCGAGCGAAACACTGGGAAGATTGAAGCGTATTTCTACATGTGCTCGACACACACACTTGATTTCAGGTTGAGGTAAACTTTTTTCAAAGTGAGAAAACTAGCGTCCAGGTCAGCACGGTCCCAAAGCTGACTGTCCCTTTAAGGTGATTCCTAAGTATTACATTGCACATCCTTTCTGTGCAGAATTTACGTGAATTGTCACGTGTTTTTTTAAGTTGACCACTGACCAGGTATTGCTTTTCATTGCTTGCAGGCTCAGGTCCTATTTTTTGCTTCTGGTAAGATTTTTCATGGTCATCCTCATCGGAAATTCTGCAACCGGAGTTGATATTTTTAAATATTCTTACTTCAGCTGTGGAATCTTTCTTGATTAGTTGCGCATGCTAGTACTTTTTACGGAGCTCCGATTTCAGGCTTGGTTATATATATTAAATCAAATATGCAAAATAAGCCCTGGGATATTGACTGTTTAATTTCTTTAATAGGACCTCTCTTCTGAACGCTGGAGATTAGTAATGTTTCTTCTCTTTATCTGAACCCTGACAAGGACATTACAGCTGCAGTTTCAAAATTGCAGTAAAACTCTCTTTACACAAGCTCCATTTATTTGACGCATAAGACACGCAATCACAATACTGAACTTTGAATTAAAAGGAGAAAGTGTCAATCTTGTAGTGTGTAGTAACGCAAATTAATCTTCTGCGCATGCGTTGGGAGCAAATCGCTTTGTTCTACAAACTGTAGAAAGGATAGCACCACAAGGAGGGTATAATGTTTTCTGAAACATATATATATCTTGTGATAAACAAGAAGCAGTAGCGCAGATGTCTGCGTTTTACATGGTGCAGTGGCACACAGGTTCCTACCAACCCTCCACCCTCTCCACAAGACTAATTAATTAATTGATATTAATAATTATGCCGGCAGGAAGAGTTGCCCTTTTGCCGGAGTCATCTCTCTACTAACCGAGTCAAAAATAGACCCTCTCAGTTTCTCTATGTGAAGACTTGTCCCCGTTCATTTGTTTTTAATGTTTGTGAAATACATATTTTGCCAGCAAACATTTTAATTATAAAACAACTG
Source organism: Blastomussa wellsi (assembly GCA_947652115.1). NCBI lineage: Eukaryota > Metazoa > Cnidaria > Anthozoa > Scleractinia > Plerogyridae > Blastomussa > Blastomussa wellsi. The sequence goes on from OX393562.1 coordinate 6,601,645, forward strand.
TTCCAACGCTATAAATATAAGGCTATAAAAACTCAATACTTTACACTATTATTTTACAAAACCATACTGTAAATTACAAGTCAAGACTTGGACTATACACTTGGACTACACTACAACAGGATAGGTACAAGACTCGCCAGTAACAATTGCTCGAGTGGAGGTCATTTCTGTACTAGAGGTCTATTCTTGGTCAAGACACATAACAGATTCTAAAAACCTCGTGCAGTGCTTCTTTTGAACGAGGAGTACACAATATTCATTAGTGCACTCCAGCCTAAGATTATAAATTGCATGTTTTCAAATCACAGGGGTAACCGAGCCAAGCTTGTCTGATCTTAGAGTTAAAGGAATTCAGACAAAGCTACAGCTCGCACTTCGCATGACCCTGTTTCTTACATATGATGGGTGATAAATGATGGGTATTTAATTAACATATGATTATTCATTATGCCTTTCCAATAGCCTGCAGCCTTCTGTGAAGGTAGAGTGACATTAGCAGGTTTTTGGGAAGCATCTCGAGTTGCTTGTGGAGGGTTGAATAATACTTGACAACAGCCTCAGCACATAACCTGACATGGAGAGATGGAAGAGTATTCAGCTTTAACTGAGAAACAGACCGTATCGTCACATGTTAATTTATTCAAGAAGAATAACTTTCAGTCATATGCACTTAACCGTTGCCAACCAGGAAAGTTTTCGTGTTACACCCGAGAGTGTTTCATCACACTTCCAATTACGTAGAATAGAGTTTTTTACATGTAATACCATAGAAGAGAGTTTTCAATACCGTAGAAGAGAGTTTCAAATATGACGCATAGCGTAGTATTACTGACGTACTTTGAAATGCATGGAAATGTGATGAAACACTCTCTCTCGAGTGCTCGATACATCTTCTTAATCGAGACTACAACTACAGAGAAAATGATCGAAGAATTAAAATCGTAAAAATCTATGCTAATTAAGATCACATTCCCAAATCACGGGTACGGTTGCGATTTCCTTTGTTTTAACATGATGAATCAGTCCTTTTTTACTTCTGTTTTCAAATGTCCAATCAAAAAGCAACAACGTGCTCTTCGTTCCCAGGCTGTGAAATTCTCATGTAAGAATGAATGGTGAACTGGTTTACCATCTCTGGCGTCGACTGGCCGGTTCATACAAAAGCCAGGAAAAAAAATTATCAACAGGCTGTCAAAATTTAATCAAATTTCCTCAAGTGACAACTGCTTGGTGCAAAACACTATAAAACTATTTCCGACTGATTTCCACATTTGAAGAGTCCAGTGATTTTCCAGGAATTGCGGGAAACAGTCTATCAATCGATGCAATTACAAGAAATTCAAGATTAAAAAGGATAACCTCTTCCATAACTTAATAAAAGTAGTACATGTAACATATTTCTCACCAGTTCAGAGACTGAGGTGTAAACCTAAAGATCAGGATACTGTCAATGTGTTCCTGAAGATAAAGGGAAAAAACAAACAGTTCCAACCTCTGTGAACCACACATCATTGTTGGTGGTTATTGTTGCAATGACCACGCAATGTGAACAACCAAACAACCCTTACTTACACACCCTAAAAGGAGTATTTGCCAAACCTCGAATGGTGTCCAAAACAATCTATTTAATAAAATAACTATTTACAAGGCCACAAAAACTCCTGATAAGTTATCATAATTAGGGATTAACGTAATGACGACTTCATTAAGAGAAAAACATTTTTTTTATCCCTTTTCATATCGTTTTAGTTTTTTTTAGTTTGTTTACATTGTAAATCACTTCAAGACTATGGTAAAATCGCAGTTGAATCTTAATTACAGTAAAATGAAAATAAACTTAACAATCTGATTACTATTGTCTTGGCCGCACAAGAAACTTGTTCACAGTTTCATGATATTCGGTCGATTTAGCAACAGGACAGGAACGTCAGTTGAGGACGATACGTGCATCAAATAGCAAAGTTGAAACAGAGTCATGCCCAGACTATTCTCACTGCGCCAAATGAAAAATATTCTAGAGTATTCAGGCGTACACTATACGTGAAGTACACCTGGAGTATTCAAGAGTATTCGATTTGAATACATGAAGTGCCCCTGGAGTATTCACGAGTATTCAATATTGAATACGTAATGCACACCTAGAGTGTTCAATTTGAATACGGAAAAACAGGCCGGGTTCTAATAGGATATCCCAGGTGTATTTCGAATACGTCGGAAAATTACAGTATACGAGGCGTGTGCCGATTCGTACTCGAGCGAATTCTGGCCCGAATATTTGGTTTTCCGCGTATTGTCTGCGTACCCTCCCATCCTCTTGCTTGATCGGTCTGATGTGATCATAAATGAAAACGAGTGCTAAATTCAACAAATTAATGATTACCGGTTCAGGGCCTAGTACTGATGTGGCACAACCGCCGAAAAGCAGAACTTCTCCAGGTGAAGATGTATTACAAGCTGTATGCCACATACGAGACATTGGTGAACTGACAACAAGAAAAATATCAAATTAGGTAATGCTCTTGTTCTTTTACTGCGGTTTTCAATAACATGCGAACTCTGAAGTTCAAAACCCAACCAACGATTGCGTTTTTCGCTACCGTCAATCATAATTACGGTAAACGTTAATGAACCTTGAAAATCAGAAACAAACAAAATGGATCGAAGTCTACCAATCACAACTGACAGACGTGACCTTTTGACCCTGTTGAAGCGTACCTCTGTTTTCTGAGAGGTCCGCCTGATGATTGACGGCAGCGAAAAACGTAACCGTCGACATGAACAGAGTTCGCATGTTTCTGAAAACCGCAGTAAATGGAATTTGGATATATTACAGGCGCGATGCTTACTCATCTTTTAGAAATGTAAGAAAGCAATCATCGTTTACATTCTCAAGTGAAAAAAGGAAAGTTCTGTTGACAGGCCATTTCCAGTCCGTACTGCGCAGTCTCGGGATTTGTTTACATTTCTGTTTTGAGTTCGTTGATACGTTACACTTCGGTAACAGCATACATGAAGTTTTTGAGTCCGCCATTGCGGGTCGTTTTGTTTGGGAGTTTGCAATGAGCTGAAAGGTCGGTTTGGAATATCATCGAGGTTCGTCTACTCTTTATTATTGTTTTGCAAGGATATCAGATGTTAATAAGGAAGAAAAAGGTAAGTTTTTAACCGTAATTTCCATTTTGGTTTGTTTACTTGTCATCGTGTGAGACTCGATAAACATTACAGGCGGAGATTGCGCAGTACGGACTGGAAATGGCCTTTAATTATTCTATCTTGTAAATATTTAACAATGTTACTTGAATAGAGCCTGTTGTTTGTATTACCCTTGAATTGAAGGCACTGTCAATTGAAACCAGATCATTGTCAAAGTGTCCAGAATATAAGCATCACCTGAAAAAAGTGCACATGATAATCCAACATGACACAGTTACATCTGGTCACTGAGCCAGTCAACACACATCATTTGGAATAGTGTAGCGATTGTATTGGGTTGCCTGTGTTAGGCTCAGCCCTAAGGGATCATGGGTAGCGTGGATTAAACTAATATGGCGGCCTAAAGTGTGTGTGCTTTCTTGTTCGGAATCCACCTCCATCGAGGACCAGTCTGGAGTGCAGACATTACATTGGCGACGAGGATGGGATGAATAATCCTTAGAGTGGTATGGCGTCAACAGGTATCCAACCGATGGATATTACGGGCTCGAAATCGGAATTGAGTGAGCGATGGCGTGTTTGGCTTCGAGGATTTACGTATTTTGCCGAAGGGAAGGCAAACCTCCAAACCGCCGCGAGAAAGAAAAGCGAATTACTCTATCGGGCTGGTTCCGGAGTGCAGGACATCTTCGAAAATCTGGCAATCGTCGCTCTACCTGAAGGCCAAGAGGACGATGTTTATCGAGCAGCTGTTTGAACACTGAATGCTTATTTTCAAGTGCAGGAAAATCCCGCGTACGAAAGACACGTTCTTCGCCAGTTACGCCAAGAACCGGGAGAAGATGTCGACTCATTTGTGCTCCGACTGCGGAAACAAGCAAGACATTGTGGATATGGTCCGCAGGAACTTGAATTCGCTGTGAGGGATCAGTTGTTGGAGAAAGTTTCTTCTCTGGAATTACGAACCAAGCTTTTCGAAGAGCCAAATATACAGCTTGCTGCAGCAATTGATAAGGCGAGAGCATGGGAGACGGCAAGACGTCAGGCGAGCAATATTGCCGAAGGAGAGGGAGGACAGAGTAACGTGAATATGGTTAAGGCCGGTCGTGATAGCAAGGAACTGTCAAGTGGATTTGGAACTCACAAGTGTTACGCATGTGGCAAGGTGGGACATTTTGCTCGAGACAAGGTATGTCCAGCTCGTGGTAAAACGTGTGCAAAGTGTGGCGAGAAAGGGCATTGGGCAGCTTGTTGTAGAAGGGGGGCTGTGGGCAAAAAAGGTGGTAGAGCACGAGGAAAGAAAGGAGGTGAACAGAGGGGGCCCAGTGATAAGAGAGTTGATTCAAAGTCAGGGAACAGTAGAGTTAATCAAGTAGAATATGACAGTGGAGATGAACCTTATGCATTCCCTATAAACTTCAATGGAGAAAAAGCCTGTGAGGATAACGTGGTAATGGTCAAGATTGATGACACAAACACAAACATGCTTGTTGACTCAGGTGCTCAGTCTACTGTGCTTGGTGAGAGGCAGTTTAACAACCTTGTTAAGAGTGGCCTTAAAGCAAAATTGGAGCCTGAAGAAAGGAACTTGAGAGTTTATGGAAATGGGTGTTTACCAGTCGTGGGCAAGTTCGAGGCAACTATTCAGTGTCATGGAAGGAAAACCATGGAAACCATCCTTGTGACACAAGGAGAAGGACGGTGTTTACTCGGCAGCCCAGCAGCTAAACGATTGCAAGTGTTGAAAGTTGGACCAGAAGCAAGTGGCGTGGCTCAAGTTTCTTCGGTAGGCAGTGACATTGATAGTATTGTAGACCGTTTTCCAAAGGTGTTTTCTGGGGTTGGCAAATTGTCTGGTTACCAACTCAAGCTGCACATTGATCAAGAGGTGAAACCGGTAGCACAGAAACCAAGAAGGATTCCTTATCTCCTGAAGGATAAAGTCAAAAAGAAAATTGATGAGCTCCTTGATCTTGACATCATTGAGAGAGTGTCAGGTCCATCAACATGGGTCAGCCCAGCGGTATTTGCCCCCAAGTCAAACAAAGATGATGTACGAATTTGTGTGGATATGAGATGTGCTAATGAGGCCATACAAAGGGAGAAGGTACCAATTCCAACTGTGGATGAGGTGCTGGAGGAACTGAACGGGAGCACAGTTTTCTCTAAACTGGATATGAACATGGGTTTTCATCAAATTGAGCTGGAAGAAGGTTCAAGGGATATCACAACATTTTCAGCTGGTGACTCGTTGTTTCGCTACAAGAGATTAAGTTTTGGTATAAACAGTGCTCCAGAACAGTACCAGAACATTGTCAGGCAAACCATCGCCGGGTGCCCAGGAGCAATCAATATCGCTGATGATATTGTAGTACATGGCAAAACAACCGAAGAGCATGACAGAAATCTTGTAGCACTGTTGAACCGACTGCAAGAGAGAAACCTTACCCTGAACAAGGAGAAGTGCAAGATTAGAATGAGTCAGATTGTATTCATGGGACTGCTTCTAAACAAACATGGCGTGGGACCAACAGAGGAGAAGGTTAAAGCAATTCGAGAAACAGAAGCTCCAAGTAATGTTGCAGAGCTGCGAAGTTTCCTGGGACTGGTCAGTTTCAGCTCACGGTTCCTGCCTGATTTTGCGACGACCGCAGAACCACTTAGGAAGTTGACACGACAAGGTACCAAATGGCATTGGGGCAGAGAGGAAAATAATGCATTTGAGGCTCTAAAGAAGCAATTAGCTGAGGCATCAATGATGGCTTTCTACGACAAGGAAGCACCTACAGAGGTGGTTACTGATGCTAGCCCGGTTGGACTCGGGGCTATACTTGTGCAAGAAAAGCAGGGAGTGAAGAGAGCGGTGGCATTTGCGAGCCGAAGTTTGAGCGATGTCGAGCGCCGATACAGCCAGACAGAAAAGGAGGCTTTAGCGGTTGTGTGGGGTTGTGAGAGATTCCATCTCTACCTATCAGGGTTACAGTCATTTCAACTTGTCACTGACTGTAAGGCTTTGGAAGCTATCTACGGTCCTAGGTCGAAACCATCAGCCAGAGTTGAGAGGTGGGTGCTGCGTCTTATGCCTTACAAGTACACCATACGTCATGTACCTTCAGGCCAGAACATAGCTGATTGCCTAAGTCGTTTGACAAAGATACCGGCATCACTCCATGACGGTGCAACTGAAGAGTATGTCAGAATGGTAGCAATCAATGCAACACCACGCGCGATGACTACCCAAGAGATAGAGAGAGCTTCTGCTGAGGATGAGGAACTGACGGAGGTGCGTCGTTGTTGGAAGACAGGGGACTGGTCTACTGCTCCTAGCTCTTACAGATTATTGCGTGATGAAATTACTGTAGTTGGTAAATTGGTGATGAGGGGTATGCGGATTGTTGTTCCTGCGAGTTTGCAAAAACAGGTTTTAGAGTTAGCTCATGAGGGACACCAAGGGATTGTGAAAACGAAGGATCGTCTCAGAAGTAAGGTTTATAGGCCAAATATGAACGGCATGGTGGAAAGACACTGCAAGAAATGCCTTGGATGTCAAGCTGTGACTCCTATTCCCACCACGCCTCCAGTGAAGACAACGACCATGCCAACCAAGCCATGGAGAGACCTCGCAGTGGACCTGATGGGACCACTCCCAACAGGAGAGAGCCTTCTCGTGACTGTCGACTATTATAGCCGATGGATAGAAGTGGATGTAGTGAGAAACACAACTAGCAGTGTTCTTATCAAGTGTTTGGAGAATCACTTTACTCGTCATGGCATCCCAGAGACACTACGGACAGACAATGGGTCAAACCTAGTCAGCCGTGAGATGGAAGAATTTCTGGATGAGATGGGAATCAAACACAAGAAGACTATTCCCCTCTGGCCGAGAGCAAACGGAGAAGTTGAGCGGCAGAATAGATCACTCCTCAAGTCAATGCGAGCAGCGCAAGCAGAAGGGAAATCGTGGAGGCAAGAGCTACAGAAGTATCTTCTCGCTTACAGGTCTACACCTCACGCCACGACAGGTGTCAGCCCTGCCGAGCTATTGTATGGGAGGAAAATTCGAACTAAGATGCCAGAGTTTGAAGGAGATGATGAGGAGGAGAGGTCAGGTACCACAGATCAGCAGGCAAGGGATCAAGACTCAGGGCGGAAGAAGCGAATGGCTGAGACTGCAAACAAAAGAGCTGCGGAGTCAGATGTAGCAGAAGGAGACAAGGTGCTGTTGCTGAAGCAGAAACAAAACAAGCTGTCTGCGATGTATGATCCAGACCCTTATAATGTGGTGTCCAAGAAAGGAGACCTAGTGGTCATCGAGCGAGGTGAAACTCTACTCAAGAGGAATGTAGGCCATGTAAAGCGGTTCATTGGACCCACACCACCGAAGAATCAGCCACAGCATGCGGAAGTACACCCAGTACCACAGTCATTGGTTCAGCAACCAGTAGTGAAATCAGCTTCACCTCCTGTTCCTGAACCACAAGAGATTCGTCCACCAGTACCCGAGATTGAGCATACTGCAGAACCACCCCCACAACCAGCTGTTGCTCAGGTACCAAAACAGTCCAGTGAGCCCCGACGATCAGCACGGGAGAGATCTAAGCCAAGCTGGCTTAAGGACTTTGTTACGTGAGAGATTTAATTAAGTTGACTTATCGAGGACTTTATCTAATGTCGTTACTTAAAGAGACATTGTTTGTTGAACAAGAGACTTCAAGTTTTAGACTTTTAAAGAAGGCTTTATTTACTGTCATTCATATTGTTGCTTGTTAAAGTTTACTACTTATATCTGATTTTGGTCTGGCCTTTATTATAACCATAGCATTTGTTTAAAAAGGGGGAAGATGTAGCGATTGTATTGGGTTGCCTGTGTTAGGCTCAGCCCTAAGGGATCATGGGTAGCGTGGATTAAACTAATATGGCGGCCTAAAGTGTGTGTGCTTTCTTGTTCGGAATCCACCTCCATCGAGGACCAGTCTGGAGTGCAGACATTACAAATAGAGTACAGCGTTATATCAGATTTCTTATCTGTATTCAAGTGATTACATTGTAGTACAGTGCAAACATTCGAACCATGAACATGACTTTTTTCCTTTTTGTTATAATTATCTAATGAAAGCTCTCGATATAGACCAAAGGATTAGTGTTTTCAGGGCTAACATTGGATAATGATAAAACAATTATCTACAGAAAAGGTTGCGTGTTCACGGTTCGATTGTCCTCACTGTAAATTTCATCTCCTCAAGTAAGAACAAATGATGATGATAGACATAATTAGAACTGGTTAGCAGTTAGTTTTGATTAGCCTTTGTTTGACTTCAGACTTTGTGATAGGCCAAAAATGTAAAGATGGTTGACTGGAGGAAGCAATAAGTCTGGTTATCATTTTATGCTTCATATCAAATAATCTTCATGAGGGAAAGGTTTAAGGTTAAACTTTTACAGGATGTTAGAAACTGCAGAATAAAAAGTTTGTTTGCTTATTGTCTTTTTAAACACTCTCCCCTTTACGTTTCACGCTTGATTTTTGTTTTTTCATATTAATGTTCATCTTACATGAGAGTGAGCAAGTTTGTATTGTTTGGGATCATCAAGGTGTAAATGTCCTAACTATAGTTTGATCGAACAGAGAAGATGTCATGAAATAACTAAAGACAACAAAAATTCACATAATTTATATTTTATGACATCTGTATGTATTCCATGTATACTTCTCTGATTTTAAGTAATTACAATCTTGTCATCTCAAATAGTGGCAGGGAAAATTGGTTTATTCAAATGATAATGTTCTGAAGGTGTAATTGAACTATAAATTTAAAGTGACTTAAATTGTTTTTGAAGGTTTGCCACATTATTCCAAAACTAATATGTACATTCTGTTGGTTGTGGCTGATGGATCAGATTATTCAGTATTACTTGCATTACCAGGGTTCCAGATGAGGTCTTTTATATGGAACTCTGGATACAAATTTTGAACTTCCTCAAAATTTAATTAATGAATGAATGATAAAGAAGCAAATGCTTCAGTTGTTTTGAGTATAAAGGCTTTGAAATCTCACCTAATGCTTCTTGTTCATTGCTGAATCCTCCATAAAGAAACAAATGGCTGTCACCAGCAGCAGAGAGAGAATGCCATGTTCTTCCTTCAGGAACATTTCCCGTTGTTGGAATACTAATTCAAAGTGCAGAATTCCTTATTACACAAATAAGGTAAAGTCTGCATACAGGCCGAGTGGCCCGTCAAGCTGGAGTTTATCCCGGGGTCATTAGCATTAAGCGATAGAGAGTACACATCCCCATCCCCATCCCCTAATCCATTGCAGGATTATCTACCAGCATTAAATTCACCAGTACACCTGGCCCCGGTTGTTCAAAAGCTGATTAACATGACCCACAATTAGCGGTTGTTCTGGGATTAAATTTCTTAATCCCGGAGTAACTATTCGGGGAATAAAATGGTGTCCCTGAAAGCAATTTTAACTTGCGATTAACTATCTGTTGATTAAACTCAGATTAACCTGATAAAACCAGTCTCCGGTGGGAGAAAGCAGCGAGCACTAGGGGAGGGGAGGAAGGGATTAAAAATGACGGCTCCTCAAATTAATTGATTAAAGTGAAAGAAATTTTACCAATTTTATCTCAACAAAATTTCCAGTGTTTGGGTATCTAGAAGAACGAATGAAAAGCTACATTAAAATTAGAGTTATGATCAAAAATAATTTCAGTGTAATCTATACAGTGTAAAATAGTGTAAACATAGAGCAAAGCTCGCTAGCTCTTCTAACTCATGCAACTGGTGCGGGTTGGAAAATTAATTGAACTCTTTGTTAAGACTTCAGTATTTATCTAATTTTCAGCCTTAGTCGTTTGTACTTTATAAATTATTATAGTATTATTATTTATTAGTATTATTATTATAAAACGATGCAGGATTACAGAAAAGTGCTTATAGGGACCATAAGTTTAGTTTTGTTTTTCTATAGGAACTTCAGTTGCATGTGATTGTACTCATTAAAAGAAGCTTATTTGGGGTTTATTTGCTAAAACTGGTTGCTATGGCAACCGGCCACCCCCTTTTAAGTTCCACTTTAGAGCCTTTTCGTCAACACCTGCGGCTCTTTAACAAAGTAATATTTCACTTCCAAACTTACACAACTTATGTTTCATGAATTATTCTATGCAATGAACCTAAAACATTGACCAGTTCTCTTTTATAATAATAATTAAATAACAATATATAATTATAATAAGAACCTTCCCAGAATCCTTTGCAGCTAGAAAATCGTCAATCCCAAATAACTTGGTCAGTTTGAGGGCAGCAAGACCCCCACGTTGTCTAGAAATAAGTCTTACCATAAACTAATTATTGTACAAGACTAAGGGCGATGACGTCATTGGTCACGTGACTTTGCTCACAAGTGCGTTTTTGCTCACTGTGACAAAATTATTTTGTTATTGAAAAAGCAGTCAACGTGGTTTGAAGCACAATGGTGTGAGCCATTTCGGACTGCCCGGGTACCGAACAAAATATAAATATTAAGGGGGCTATGCACAATTTTTCAAAAAGTGGGAGTCTGGGTACAAGTGCTATCTCGCGTTGCGTTAAACGCGAGGAAACAAAAATTTGGGTATTGGTAGATATTTTTATGAAATATACATTTTTGTCCTTTCTAATGCTGTGACGTCATCGGTCACGTGACCAGAACGGATCGAAGTTTAATATTTGCTTTTAAAGTTTACTAGAACCTTTCTCCAAGAATATTTTTAAGCGAAGTTAGAGTTTAATAAATAGTGTTTTAAAAAATGGCCATTATTACTTTTTCCTAAAAAAGTGCGGCAGTAGAAAATCTAGCTGAAAAGTTTGTCAGCTTCCTGGTCAACGACCATTTGAGCTAGCAACGAAAGAAAATTTTGCCAAAGGCCTGAATGTATGCTCTTAATGAAGGCGTTGTCAGTTTTTTAAAATTTTGATTGGTTTAGGAGGTGATCGATTCTTAAGATTTTTTTCAGAGGAGAGGGCCTGGAGGAGAGAACGAAAACGAGGCTATAATTTCGCGCGCTTTTTGTTCACTGCGACGCCGCGCCACAAAGATTAGCCAGAAAAAAAAATCCAAGGACTGGACAACGGACTGGACTTGCATTTTCTTCAAACGGAACTTTTGACGAGATTTTTTAATTATTATTGTTTTTTTTTATGGCTGCTGTCTGCTCAGGGACAATGTTTACTTGAGAGGTAAGTTGATACAGATAGTTATTGCTGTTTGTTAAAAAACAAAACAAAAAAATAAGCGCGTTTGTGGTACACTTAAATGCACTTCCCACCCTCCCACCTAAAAAGTGTTGTTTAATACTCTTGAAATTATAAAACTTAAACTAGAAGTTGCAGCAATGCGAATGAAATCAAATTAATGCTAACATTAAATGAATCAGTTTAAGTTGCTTAAGGCAACCGATGCAAGCTCAGAAATTTTACTAAATACGATATTTGAAGGTTAAAAACGTATCGTAAAGAGTGACTGAATAAATGATTACTTTATTTTCAACCGGAACTTAAAACTTAACACGTTACCTTCATTCGCACAGACATCAAAACTTTATTTTATACTGTCCATGAACTAAATTCCCTATTACAATCATAACAAAGTGTACAATAAAGCCATTATTCAAAGTATTGGCCTAAGAAAAATAGTTGCGCATAAACAAATACTGGAACAGTTCGTGCTTTCAAATGGATTACCCTTAGAAATTACACGATTCCGACACATAAGTTTAATTTGAGTGGCGAAACATTTTGTTGTATCTGAAAAATTACTGTACTACAAAAACGTTTTCACAGTGGTTGTAATGCATGGGGGTTCACATAATTTAATTCAATTTTTATAGAGCTAACAATTTTATGTCAAAGATTAGGCAGAAACGGAGAAAAGTTTTAAAATCACGGCTGTTTGTGCGAGTTCGTGTACGTGCGCGCTAAACGCGGAAAGTACCTAAACTTAATAACTCTGAAGACGTGAAGTACTTAAGTTTATGTCAAAACCGACCGAAGAACAGTCGGAAAAAAAAACAAAGAAAGATTAGCAAATAACTGTTTTAATAGATTTGGCAGTTTTACAACGTGTTATACGCTTCTGGTTTGTGGCCCCTGTTTACAATGGTAGTCTGAGAAAAAACCTTTTTACAACGTTTAAATAGTCCATTTTACAGTTCTGTGAATTGTATCCAGGCCTCTGTATGAAAGCGAGGCTCAGGGTGACCTTGTCATGATAGAGACAAGAAACTATTTAGCATAACAACAAAACGATTTACATATCAAAAGCAAGAGGGTTTGTATCTATGCAAGGTCACCTTCAGCCTCAATTCCACTCAAAGGCTTGGTAACTAAGCACAGAACTGTAAAATGGCCTATTGTAAGCCTAGCTTTCGGGTAAATTTCATTTGAATCTATTTTTGAAATTGAGGGGAAATTAAAATGTAATTTACTATAAGAATGGGTCCAACACAGAAATCCTGAAAACCTTCTTCACAAACAAACTGACGATAAACTTGAGTATAGGCTTAACTTCTTGCCGAGCCATACAAAAGTTGGGCACATAAACAAAGACAACGCTTATCTGGCTCATCGGTTGACCATAACTTTTTTGAAGAAAACGACTAAATAAAAAGTCAACGGTAAATACCTTCTCCAATCGTCGAAAAGGCTACATCGGGCCACTGCGCAAATGGCACATACTTCGTCTTTAGTCATGCTCAAGCTCAAGCACGGCGGGAAAATTTATGTTGTCGAATGCAGTCGCGGCGCGAATACAATCCCTTTCATAACGCTTTAGATACATCCAAAAAAGCCGTCCATCAAGCCTTGATATAATTCTTCCCAGAGTGGCCAGTTAAAAATAATTTCACACTCTAACACATCTTTCGGTGACCTAGTCGAAGTGGCGGAAGGAGAGTCGAGTCGAACGAGGTATAGCACAGCGTTGACGTGGACGTCGTTAATCCACTGACTTGATCTCAAGTTTTATGCTTCGGACTAGAAATTTTCCAGTACTTAGTTGAATTTGACGGCAAATCTCCCATTTTGGCGACCATTTCAGCTTTTCACCACAGCTCTTTCACCACACAAATCTTTCACAGTCTAACACATCTTCAGGTGACCTAGTCGAAGTGGCGGAACGAGAGAGTCGAACGAGGAATCGCACAGCCTTCATGTGGTCTTTAATCCACTGACTTGGTCTAAGGGTTTATGACACAGGATCAACCAAAATTTCAAAATCATTTCACCGTTTTGAATGTAGTCAAATTTCGGACTAGAAATTTCCCATTACTTTGTTAAACTTGACCGCAAATACCACTTTAGTGCTGTCGCAAGAAAACCGTCGCTTCGTTTCAGAAGGTCGATTCGCTTTCTGTGATTGGTTAAACAAAATGACGTGTGAATCGCGAGGTGTGGAGAATCTACGATTCGATGAAAAACATAGCGGGCAATGTCTTCCTTTGTAATTTTAACCAAAGAAAAAAATTGCAAAACATTTAATTTTTGGTTTATCGTGAACTAAAAAACTGTCAGAAAAAGAGCGGATAGGCGTGTTTTCAGAGCATCTCTCTCTCTCTCTCTCAACTAACACTTGTGATTTTTTGGTATGAATGAATTAATATGCAAAAACTAAAAAAGGTAAAAATAATAAAGAAAAATTGTCAACTATTTTCTCAAAGAAGTACAAATACACTTGCCTCGATCCAAGCCCACTCATAACAAATATCCACAAAAATATGAATACAATACAATCTTCCATCTGTACAACATTTAACCCCCAAATTTCTATACAACCATTTTTAATTTGTTTTAACATTTATATTAGCAAGCTCCGGCTTGCTGGCTCAGCAACAAATATCTTTCAAAACCATGAGAAGTTAAGTGAGAGAAACAATGTCTACAAGGTCTAAATAATAAGTCAGTAGTGGATGAATGGGTGGGGCAGGGGTTCTGAACCTTCATCTCATTGTACTTTTTTCTTCTGGGATATCCTTTTTATGGGATATATAATTATATATTGTTATTTCCGGTTTCACTTGTAAAAATAATAATAATAATAATAATAATAATAATAACAACTTTATTTAAGTGTCGATGTATTTAGTACTACTGCGCTAATTGGGGACACTGTAAATACGTAAATAAATATTGTAAATGAAACAGAAAGTTCTTAAAAATCCCAACTGGCAGGAGGCAGACCAGTTGGCTATTTACAAGCGTGGAGGAGTTGAATTCGGGACCACTGAAGACAAATCCATTTTAGTGGCAGGGAGGAGGACTTGGGACCACCAGATTACAAGTCCAGCGCCCTGACCACTAGGCCACACTCGCCTACAGCCTGCTTTCTACAGCCTGTATTTTCAGACTGCCCGATTTTTCACCACATCAAATAAACAAATTATCACACATCACGTGACTGATAAACAAATGTCACGCTGCTATAGGTTCATTGCATCATGACACCATTGGTCATTTAGTACCCAAACTTTCAATATCTTTCAAAGCAGAAATGTTGGCGCGAGGACAGTCGGTCTAAAAGTAGAGTTTTGAGAAAAATGCACTTAAAACTTCTTAAACCGGGCCTCAACATTTAATAGGCTAGCAGCATGGAGGGAAGGGGATTCAGGGTGGCCCCTGTGGTAAGGGGAGGGAGAAAATGTGTTAAGCATGTGAAAAGTCATCTTCATAGTACCAAATATTCAGTATTGTAATTGTATAAAGACTTCATATTGGAAAAAAACAACACCAGCACATGTCTTTGCACATCTATCAAAACTCTGTAAGTCAAAGTCAACTGGATTAGATAATATTTCGGCTAAACTTTTAAGGGAATGTTCGGATCTACTGACGGAACCTCTTACTCGCATATTTAATCAATCCTTAATAACTGGCATCTTCCCTGATGAATGGAAATCTGGTAGAATCACTCCATTCTATAAAAATTCCGGGAAGCGCTCTGATCCGACAAATTATAGACCAATAGCAGTAATTCCTGTTGTGGCCAAGGTTTTCGAACGGATAATCTACGACCAGCTATATCAGTATCTAACTAAGAATAGCTTTCTTGCACGTCATCAATCTGGTTTTCGTTCTTTGCATTCGACACTGATGGCACTAATTGAAGCTACTGATAGTTGGACCATGAACATTGATCGTGGTTTTGTCAACGCTGTCGTTTTTTTAGACCTCAAAAAGGCCTTTGATACAGTTGATCACAATATTTTTTTAAGGAAATTACAATATTATGGGATTCCTCGGCTCAGTTATAAATGGTTTGCTTCTTACCTTGATAATCGAACTCAAACTTGTCACATTAATTCCTGTAAGTCAACACCAACATTCTTGAGATGTGGTGTTCCTCAAGGAACAATTTTGGGACCTCTCTTGTTCTTGTTATATATTAACGACTTACCAAATTGCCTGAGGTACTCACAAACCAGAATGTATGCTGACGATACCAGCTTGACATTTGCTAGTGCAGACGTTAAGCATATAAATGATTGCCTTAATTATGACTTAAGTAACGTGTACACGTGGTTGTCAGCTAACAAGCTTACCTTGAACTTGACAAAATCAGAGTTTATGCTTATTGCGTCAAGGCAGAAGTTATCGCAGTTTTCAGAAAGTCCTTCTCTTATTATAAATGACAAGGCTGTAGAATCAGCTAAATCCCTTGGGGTCTACATCGATCAAACCTTGAATTGGGAGTGCCACATTGAAAATGTTTGTAAAAAGATTGCTTCGGCCATTGGTGCAATTAAACGAATACGAAATTATATCCCATTTAACATTTTGATCAGGGTCTATAATAGCCTTGTTCAGCCTCACTTTGATTATTGTAATGTGGTATGGGGAAATTGTGGAAAGGGCCTTTCTGAAAAGCTTCAAAGGCTTCAAAATCGTGCTGCCCGCATTTTGATGTCTGTGAGCTACGATAGTGATTTAGATGAGGTGTTCCGGGCATTAGGGTGGCGTAAACTCTGTCATCAAAGATTAGAAAAGAAATCTATCATGATGTATAAGACTTTACATGGGATGACACCAGAATATTTACGATCACAATTCATTTATCGCGATAACGCAAGTGCTTATCGTTTGAGGAATACCGAAAACAAACTAGTTCTTCCAGAAACTCGCACTGATTACCTGAAGAGAAGTTTTTCATACAGTGGAGCTCAGTTGTGGAACAACTTACCCACAGAATTAAGACAAGCTACTTCCTTAAGCGAGTTTAAGACAAAACTGAGTCGCCACAGTTTTAAGTAAATTTTTATTATAATTCTTAAGCGAAATTTTTAAGTATATTTTTTGAACACGGCCTCCATGAAAAGCAGTTTTTATTCTTTTGTATTTTACACCTTTTTTGTAGCTAGGAAGATAGGTAGTTAGTTGATTGCCATAAATACTTCTAAATAAGCTGATGGAAATACCGTGTATAAATAAAGTTGTGAATATAAGTTTGGCGAAAGAAAGGAAGTCAACTAAGAAAAGTAGACAACACCCGGAGATTGATTGCCTTAATTCCACCGAATGGTGATTTTTTCCCCTGATTAGTGAGTGAATCCACCTTGCTAATCCACCTTGCTTAACCCTTAGTCAGGGCTCGAGACTACTGGTAGCCAACTAGCCACAGGCTAGTGAAATTTCAGTTTTGGCTAAAGTACATTTTGTGCTTTCACTAGCCATTTGGGCTAGTAAAAGTTGTGAAGCACTGGAGTACTGCACGAAAACAAAAATGAAAGTTATTTCAAATGAATAAGGCAAAATGATAGAAGAGATACTAATAAAAACAGAAACTGTAAGCGAATTTCATGGAATTAACTGCCTAATTTAAAATGATAAGTTATAAAAACCAAATAGGAAACCAATGGTTACAGTTTTCCTGTTACGTAAACAACGAACAATGCTTCCTGCAAATGATTAACCAGGTGTGAAATCATGCGGAACTTCATGCATATTATTTCATTTAGCATAAACAATGAGGTCGAGGTTTTAGGATATATTGTAACAAGAAATGTCTGAGCTCAACCACTCCCATACAAAGCAACCAGTGAAACTGCAAGTCTGGCTTGTGCAATTTTAGTTTGGCTAGTAAAATTAGACCTGTTGCTAGCCACTTAAGGCTAGTGAGTCTCAAAGCCCTATTAGTTTATCCCTTGGATAAGACTAACAGTGCTTTGAGGAACAGAATTTAATCAAAGGATAAATTATTTTATTTCTTAGATTAGGACCAGTGTGGAGAGAGGCACTGTGAGAGTAAAGTGTTTTGCCCAACAACACAAGCAAATGCTGCGGCCAGGGCTCAAACACGGACCGTCTGATCTAGAGCCCAGCGCACTAACCATTACACCACTACAACTCCCACAATTATACACATACACACAGTTTAAGGCCATTTCCAGTCCATACTGTGCAGTCTCGGGGTTTGTTTACATTTCTGTTTTGAATTTGTTTTGATGTTACACTTTGGTAACTTTGTACATGAAGTTTTTGAACCGGCCATTATGGGTCATTATAGTTGGGAGGTAAAACGTCGGTTTGAATATCATCAAGGTTCATCTACTCTTAATTATTGTTTTTTTGCAAGGAATTATCGGATATTAATAATGAGGAAAAAGGTAAGTTTTTACCTGTAAATTTGCATTTTGGCTTGTTTACATTACATTGTGTGAGGCTTGATAAACATTGCAGATGGAGATTGCGCAGTAAGAACTGGTAATGGCTTTTAAAAAGATACAAGTATGTTACTTGTATGCAAGAAGCCTGTTTTGTTTAAGACATATTAGGAGCTGCAGTTTACACAAATTTGTAATCCCATAAGCTAAGGGTGGTATCAGGAAATCTGGATAGCTGCTCACAAAAAATAATTAACAAAAATCTCAGAACCATTTGTTCTCTAAATGTTAAGTTTCTCCTTAAATACATGGGTAGGAAGTGTGCCCTTATGGTTCATGAACTTACAGGACATTTTCCCTAGAAATGGGAGTGTCTTTGTCTAAGGCAAGTCACACAAGTCACACAACTCTAGAAATGGGAAGGATATAACAATCTGATGTAATTCTAAATGTCATGCTAAAGTATAACCAGGTTCCATATGAGAGAGTGAAAATAAGGGAGTTATGCACCTGTCAATGGTAAGCTGGTGGGGGGGGGGGGGGGGGGGCGGGTGGTTGAGGCCAGGCATAAGTGGGGCATTTGAACTGAGCTGAGATTTTCTGTTCAAATGCCCTACCCCAGGACATTTATGGATTGTCAAAATAGTCACTAACAGTCAATAAAATATTGCTAGAAAGGCCATTAAAATGGTCAAAGGTCCCAGCTATGAGATAATAACTACTGTCAAATCCCCCACCTATGTCCGGCCTGCCCCCACCCCTCCCACCAGCTTAACATTGATAGATGTAGGTGCATTACATGTATTTGTATTTCTTAATTTTACCTGCCACTCCACTCCATGGTGTCCATGTTAAGAGCATGCAAATCATTCCGTCGTCTTTCCTATAATTTAATAAATAAATATAATAAAATCTATTAAATATGGCAAACCAGCTGTTGATTGTACATCGCTAGGGCCCATTTCTACATTGCTTGTTTCGTATTATTATATAGTAAATTATGATTGTTACTAATTATTACTTAAAAAAATTTCCTTGATATTAAATAAAATTTTAGTGCTAAGTTATACCTAGCTTAGTCCTTTAATATTTATAATTTATTTAGCATTTATATCTTGTAATTCTTACACAGCATGTCTGAAAACCAGCTTGCTGAGCCGTTTACCATGTTTTAAATAAAGTTGATTGATTCATTGATTGATTGTGTCCTCCACTTTGTCAATGAAGCACAGATAATTAATCGAGTTGTTAGTTTTGGATAATGAATTATTACCATGTATCTTCCACCAAAAATATAAGCAGTATTTCCCAGTTTGGCTGCGGCCTGTGCTGCTCTTGGTGTAGGAGCTTTACCCTGGAAAACAGAAGTGACGAGATCAGGGCCAACAGAATATATATGAAAAGCAGTGCACATTCAGTTCTTTAGTGATGCATTGCTGAGATTAAAGGAGCTTGGTCACAGATGACACAGTTTGAAAAGTTTAGCCTAAATTTTTCAAATTTGCATTGTCAATTACAATCCTTCTCAATCTTCCTCATTCCTAGTCATCACTGATTCTTCCTAGTTTATTGGTGCATCTTTGGTGTTTTTCTACCTAAGTAAACTACTATTTCAAGGTTTCCTTTGATTTGAAGGCAATTTTATACATTTCCAAAGTTGACTTTGTTCATGGTGACTGTGCTCCTTTACGGAGTGTCTATAGTCCAGTAACCAAAAGCCAGAAAACTTTATACCAAGCTTAGACTCCCAAAATGCACTTCATAAATACCATCAACTAAACATTGCAAATCTAGGGCATCAATGTTGGTACCACATGGCAGGCTGAAATGTATTTTAATTAAAATATTTCCACCAACTGAATTTACACATACTACCTTTGTCTTTGGTTGGCTCCAAGTAAAATAACTTGTATCCAAAACAAACAAATGACTGTTCCATCCTCTGTTAACCTTAGGGACAAATTTAAAATTATTAAATAAATGTAAAACAAGTATTTAATATGTATATTTACAGTCAGTTGCATCACACGAGCAGGGCTTGACACTAAATTTTCAACTTACTAGCCTAGTGGCTAGTAACAACTTAGATGTTACGGCCCAAAGACGCTGTTCAACCGTTGTTTACAAGATTCCCTGCGAATGCGGAAAAGTCTACATCGGCGAGACGGGGAGACCCATGCAGGACAGGATTAAAGAACACAACCGAGACATCCAGCTCGCCTGTACCCAGACCTCCGCCGTTTCAGAGCATGCCCACACCACCGGACACTGCCCACTTTAGAATGCGCTACAAGAAGTGTCTTATCAAAACAATGGTTCATCGTGCAAAGGAATTGTCCTCTATGCATCAAGCATTCGTCGATGAGTGTAACCATCTAAAGTCTATGTTCCATCGCCTTGGTTACCCTAGTTCTTTGGTGAATTGCATTATCGGCAAATGTGATTATTCCTCTACACCAGATACTGAGACAAACTCTTATGAAACTCTAAGAGTCAGTATTCCGTTCAAAGATCAAGTCTCAGTGAACATTGTAAAAAGACAAATGCGCGATCTCAGTTCAAAAATCGGCATTGATGTACAACCAGTCTACACCAGTAAGAAACTTGAACAGGACCTAAAGCTTAAAGAAATCAAACCACGCATCGTAAATCAGCATAGCGTTGTTTACTGTTTTAAATGTGATTTGTGTGATTCAAATTACGTCGGATATACGACGCGCCATTTGTTTCAATGCGTTGCTGATCATCGATACTCTGCCATTGGTCGCCACCTGAGAGATGCCCATGGGAACATTGACTTACTCAACGAGCCAGTTTAGAATGCTTAAAAAATGTGGCACGAAATGGGATTGTCTTGTTTATGAAATGCTGTACATAAGAACAATAAGACCCAATTTAAACACCCAGAGCGACTCCATCAGGGCCAAACTCTTTGTTTAACTTTCAATGCCTTTTAATTTAATTTATTCACCGCCTCACTATATATACTAGATTTTATTATTCTACTTTCACTTGATAATGACGTTCTGGAAACGTCGAAACGTCGTGTTATGCTTTATAATATTTTATCACAGATTTTTATCGTCAAATGTTTTACCAAATCTTTACTTATTCGAAGTTAGATGTTACCAGCCAAAAAAAATTACTACCCAGAGTTGATGTTGGTTAGGTCCAGTGACAGCAGAATTAGAGGCAACACCTGAAAGCACAATGCAGGTGATTCTCTTCATAATTTAAACCAGTTCCAGCAATAAAACAGCATTTTTTGTGGCAAATGGCCCAGTAATATGATATGTCTACAATGAAATTATGACCTTGTATCTGAGCAAAATGTTTGGTGTGCCTGCAGAAAGACAGAAGCTACTTTGGCCAATTTCATTTTCTTTACTAGCCGAAGTGGCTAGTGGAAATCGAAAATGTACCAGCCATAACTAAATTTCCACTATAATTTGGTTTTATCAACTAGGTTGATAATGTGAATTGGCCACCGTAAAGAGATTCAAGAGCTGACGTTTTGAGCGTTAGCCCTTCGTCGGAGCGATTCGCTCTTGAATCTCTTTATGTTGGCCAATTCACATTATCAACCCAGTTGATAAAACCAAATTATATTGTTATACTTCCCACCGATGCAGCACCACAGTTTCTTTAGAAACTTACCCCCTCTATAAATTTCCACTAGTTAGTGTCGAGCCCTGATGAGGAAAAAACATGTTCTGGCTATCAAACACTGCATGTTTGTTTGTCAAATTTCACAATTCAAAGCAATGCAAGGTGCCATTTCAGCCAAGTGATCACAGAAGTGTATTGGTGATAAAATATATTTATGCTTGTACAAATTTGGTCAAATTTAACTTTTTTAAATAGCAAGAGCTTGGTTTAGCAAAGCAAAGCCTTTGTTGACTATTTTGCTGCATAAGGGAGTAATTCACACCAGTTAAAAATACTGCAAAGAGTTGTGGCCATGGAAAGAAATATATTTATTGCCAGTACACGACATTGCATCAAACAAACAAGTTCACGCAATGTTTGACAGCCAGTTAGAACATGTTCATTCCTCGTGTGTTCACACTTAGATGCAACCGATGGTACTAGCCCATGGTTACAATTTAGATAGAAGAAGAGGCGGCTGGTTTTTGGTAATTCTCACTATTAATTATAAACAACAGCCTACGAATTAAAATTTTTTTTAGAAAGAAAACATTGGACTCTTATCACTAATGATTTGTTACTCTACATTATCTTGTGAACTAAAATTTGTCACCAACTAGACCGATTGTCAGACAATCCACGATCTATCACTCAAACAACCTCTGGAGAGGAAGGAGTTTGGACTGCTGACCTTAGACTGCTAAGAATGTAGCTACAACCATCGCCAAAAGTGTTCACACGAGTTCCAAATTTATCCCTGTTCTTCCCCTCCCTTTGTGAACTTCCCATCATATTGCAACTAAGACAATCCTTTGCCATGAACTAGTTCAACATTGAGTGGGGGGGGGGGGGAGGGGAGGGGCGTCTAAAAGTTTAAGCATCAAGTATCTGCTTTCGTGTGGTTTTTGGCTTGAAGCGTTCCAGCAACTTATGTCTATGATTGTAGCTCATAAAGAAAAATAATACCATCTGGGAGTATCAAAGGAAGAAAGGGCCCTAGTCAGCCTCCACCATTTTCTATGCTATCAAAAAAGTGTGACCAATTAGTTTTACTTTCAAAACATCAACGGTCTTGTCTGGTCGAGTGTCACTTTGCATTAGTGAATCACACAACTCAGGCAACTCCTGGGCAAAAATTCATTCCAAACTTGTTAAATTTTCCTAACAGTCACCAATATTTTCCCAGCAGACTTTCATTTTGAAAACAACTTTAGCTTGCTCATGAAACATGATCGTACCACATCAAAAACGTTGTCAGTTTTGCAACGTGACTGCGAACATATCATCAGTCAAAAGTGAGACATAACCAGATAAAACCATCAATTGACATTTTAAAAGTAAAACAATGCGTTAAATTCGTCACACTTCAAGGATGGACGTAAATAGTAATAAAGGTAAAGGTAGACCTTATTTTCATGTTGGTAGTTCCTTTACCCTTGAAAGGGTAGTCTCCTAGGAAGCCAACGGTGTGCTCATTTTACCCCCCCCCCCCCCCCCCGGTTTTCCTCCAGTGCTCTGTTTTAAGGGTATTTAAAGCTACCTGAAGATACACAAAATAGAAAGAAGTCGAAGCAAGGATGCAAGGTCACAAGGATCAAACTTGGGACCTCTCGCATAGAGGGCTGCGCACTAACCAACTGTACCATCCTTGCTCCTTAAGTAAATTAAATTACTTTTAGCAAGTTTCTGTGTGATCTCTTTCGTTTCGACCAGTTCCACGTAAATTGCATTATAATACTGAAACTTTCACATGTAAACAATAACAAAGACGTGGCTGACTACGGAGAGGTGCACATGAAAACATGATATTAACATATAATGATTTCCTTGGGGCAAGAATAGAAAACTGCTTTTCACCAAAATTAATGGTCACTAAGTACACAATTATACATACTTACAGTAAACTGTTCCTCGGTACTAGTGTTAAATGTGAAATATCCACAAGACTCATCCACTCTCTCAGGGTTGGGAGCTTCTCCATATCCTCCAAAATAGAAAATTCTGTACAAATAATAATTTCAAATATTTACTGCAAAGTTGTCAACTATGCTGTGACAAACACTCCGTAAATTAATGATTGACAGGTTGCTAGAGATCCAGCTAAGAAAACACTTTTCCAGCTTATTAACAAGCCCCTTTGTTCTTCTTTCTCTTCACTCCCGGCCCGAGGGGTGTTTCCATACTGATGACGTACTGTAGCCCAGTCCTGAATCTGGTCTCATGAACGCTCATTGGTCAACTAGGTAATTTGCATAATGTATATTTCCATGAACTATAACTTACTCCTCATTTCACCAATGATAATAGAAGCCGGATGTTAATTTTGTCTCCACTACACCAAAAATAACATAGTAGTGTAAACCAAATAAGTTTATTTAGGGATGCCTGCCGAGAACCAACCCGAGGCGTACATGCGCATACATACATGCATACATTCGTATCCCATGCACCACATACAATCCTCATACAAAACAATACCTTACACATTCAATATAGGGTATAGGGCACTAACATCTCAACTCCAAGTCGGGATAAACAGAGCAACCCCTTACAAAGATACTAGTACAGTTATATGGAGGCCAGAAAAAACCCGCCAAGCGA
Source organism: Blastomussa wellsi (assembly GCA_947652115.1). Lineage (NCBI taxonomy): Eukaryota > Metazoa > Cnidaria > Anthozoa > Scleractinia > Plerogyridae > Blastomussa > Blastomussa wellsi. The sequence continues at coordinate 6,625,690 of OX393562.1, forward strand.
AAAAACCCTTTAGGGGAAAAACACAAGAGCAAATCTGGGTGGGAACCATGGCCCAAACATTGGTAGGACAAGATGCACGCCAGTGGCCAGATTTACTGCACGCAAAACATGTTCCAGATTTAGGTCAAGGCGAGAAACTAGGAACGAGGAGGGTATAGGCCGAATTTGGCTTGGTAGGGTAAATTCTGCTGCCGCAGGAGATTTCTTCTTCTTTAATGCGTTAGCAGTAGTACGAGTGTGCGATTCAGCCTTGAATATTTGCTCCTCGTCATCGGAGTCATCTGCTAACCTGTGCTTTTTATGTTCGACGACCGTAGGCCATCCGAAATCAGACTTATCGGCCAGAAGAATTTCTTTCTGTCTTTCAGGAATAAACTTCTCACCTTCCTCTAAGTCGTTCTTGGCCTTCTCTAGCTGCAAATTTTCGGCAGCGGATCTGGCACTATTGACTGTTTGATTTGACACACGATCTGCTCCAGCAGACCTTTAAACGAATCTAGGAGATTGTCAGGCAGCTAGGGTCACCCTAGCTGCCTCATAAATGCGTCCTTGAAAAAAAGAAGAAATGTGCGAGTGCCAGGGTAACCCTCTTGCTAGGGTAACCCTACTTCCTTGTAAACAGGGCCTAAATAGACCAGGCTAATTATGCAAGACCAACTGCATGGGGTGTAATTATATTCCGGAAATCTAATTAGTGGTTAACGTCATCAGTGTGGAATTTTCGGCGGAAAATCACAGATATCCGTCTTGCAAAATGCCCCTCGGGTCGGGAACAAAGAGGGATGGCTGTATTTGCAGGCTACTAGGTCATATTGCCTTCTTATGACTCCACTTATGACTCTGACTCCAACTCTATCACTAGTGAAAAACAGGCTTCATTTGACGTTTAGCTTATGGTAAGACTTCGCTCTCTTTCAGCCAGGGCAATATACTTTTACTTGCTTGTGGCTAATTAAGTCCAGAATACAAAGAAAACAATTTCATGACCTTCATTTCTGAAAGCCAAACAAAAATAATAATTCTTTCATTGTCTGGAAATCAAAAGGAGCAAAGCACTAGTATTTGATGGATGATCCCAAAATGAAACATCCTTATAAAGAGTACTTTGAAACTTGGAAAAGTTAATTATAAATTACACTTATTTAAAGATGTTTGGTCACCACTACCTTTTAGGAAACTCAGACTCAATAGTTCAGTCCTCAGAGAACTTGAAGACCAAATAATTAAGTTTTATTATTACTAATGCTACTAACTCTTTAGTCTTATATCACTGACAAACATCTTTATTACTAAATTTCACATTACAATACTAACCTCAAACTGAAAACAAAATATTGTAAAGTTACAAGGTGCATTATATTTACACAAGAAATAAGTAAATAAATATATTTATTTAATAATCTTATTTTTTTCTAAGTTTGTTACCTGAAGGGCAATTAGTGTAAAACTACGATTCTGCATTATAAACAAAGTCACGCAATTTATTTTAATTTGTTAAATTTCATCTAATTCTTCACAAAAATCAAGTGATCCACAACTTACAAATCATCGTGAGTCCAACAACACAGCTTGTCTCTGTCCGAGGGAGGGTCTCCTTCTATCCTTTCAGACACATTTTGCCACACAAATGATTTTAAATCCAACACAAAAACCTAAAGGACAGAAAGAAAAATAAAGTGCTAAGTAGCTAACATTTTCCTTAATCCCAAACTCCTTAGTCCTTCTTGTGGTAAGTTAAGTACATGTATTTTGGTTAGAAAGTTTTTTTTTTCAAGACTGCTTCCATTAGTGTGACATTGTGCGGTCGCTGGCAACCTCATGATTGCCGTGGATCAGGATACCTTGTTGATTAAATGAAATCACACATGGAGCATGTTTTTCGAATGTCCCAAAAATTATTGGGTCCGTAAAGCTACACATTGCTCTGTTTGAATTCAAGATCAATGGTTTAGTAGTCTTGACAGTAATACTAATTTATACAAATTTATCAGTCAACGAAACAAAATAGATTGGTTTGTGAGCAAGGACTTGTGCTACCATTCCAGGTTTATGATTTCAAAGTATGGCTTTGGCCTGAAAAGTTACGAGGATTTTTGAGAAATGTACAATGTACATCTGGAACACAATTATAATGAGTTTAAGACTTCATTTCAATCGAAACGAAACTCACTGAGGAAGAAGGTCCCCTGTCATGATGTCCAGCAAACATGTACAATTTACCAGCAATAACACAAGCTGATGATCCTGACATGGGTGGGGGTAGTTCTCCACTCGTTTCAATATGTTTCCTACAAATAAATTTCACCAACAAATAGTTGATTTCCAAAAGTTTTGTTACAAAAGAAATTCTAACATCAACAGAGGTCCCCAGGGAACAAATGAAACCCAGCAAAAGTGCTTTAATATCATAAATGATTTTCAAATTTAATATTTTGAGACTTAAAGACAAACAAACATACTAGTCTAACGTTGACTAGCTGGCAATATAAATAAATCCTTCAAATGACATAACGTTTACAACAAAGCTTGATGTTTCCATGGTAACAGCCAACTATATAAAGTTAACATCTCTGTGATAGCAAATTTAACCACCAACTCCAAAGTAACCACCAACTCAAATGGAAAAGGATCAACTTATGTGGAATTAACCACCAACTTTGTCTTACATGAAATTAACCATCATATGTGGAAAATGTTTCTGGAAAGTAATGACCCCAACCAAACAGAATCAACAGGATTTTTGGATATCAGATTTCAGGTACTTATTTTTGTAAGGGGACTTGTTATTGGTCTCTGGTGTCCAAAATTTTTAATCATTACAAAGGATTTGACATTAATTAATTTTTGCTTCTTTGTGCAAGAGCAAACATGTTATATTAGAGCGGTTTTCACTTCAGTGTTGAAAATAATTCTGCATTTACTTCGGTTTTGCATTACTTCGTTTAGTGATTGGTTTAAAACTTTCACGCCACTTTTTCAACCAATCAGGAGTAAAACCAAATTAAACCAGTCATGACTCATGCACCAAAGTTTTACCATGCATTTTGGCCGTGTTATTACATGTACTTTGAGTTTTGATTGGTTCACTGGATTGTCTGTCCTTTGTGATTGGCCAACATAATTACTTTGGTTTTGGTTTTACAACACTCAATAGACAATATTTGTATTCCCCGACGGACCTGGGGTGAGAGCCTTCTTAACATGAATGCGAGGCTAATGTGCCTAATGTGGGGAGCTTCGCTCAAAAATACAAAGAAACATGAGGAAAATTACAGGTGCCAGCCGAAAACCACTACTGAAATTCGCTCAAAGTACTTTAGTTGAAAATTACCATGAAGAAGCCTCAATGCAGTACAACCAGATCTCACTGCTTGGATGATACTTGTCAGCCACAAAATGAAATGCTTCCTCATGCTCACCCTGGAAACAATAGCCATGTAAGCAAATTAAAAAATGTCCAGTTACTTGGATAGCAATCAACTGATTGTCACTTAAAAAAATAATTTGTCACAAGCAACATCATTCTCAGATGCTGGGGTCATTATTGTCCCCACAGACATTTGTCCATTTCAGCCCTGTGTTTTGTGCACGACGAACATGCAAGTACTTTCCTGATGTTCTTCCTAGTACGTCACTTATTGGTTGAGACTATTCTGCCGTACCGCATGAAGGAGACTGCCTATTTTCAAATTGTGGCCGTCTCGTTAGAGAAAAATAATCTTTCAAAATTTAAATATACTTTTGAAGGTTTTTTGCTTTCTCTTTATCATTCTGTTTGCTGGTTGCAAGCCGTCCTTTCTTTCTAATTCTTTCGAGGAAGTGGTGAGACGTACGGGTTAGATTTTTTTCTTCAGTTTTCTTTATAAAATGTAGTCTTCATGATTTCTTATGCCATATGTGTAATCTCTGTGATTCATGATATATACGGTATACTGTTTAGAAAAGCGTTCAAATTTGTGAGTAAATGTGCCACAAATGCAAGTCAGCCCTTATTAAAGTTTATAAGGACGACGTCGTGAACTTCTTCTTTTGCTATTTTTACAGAAATTAGTATTTTTATCTCGATTTTGTACACAAAATGACATATTTGTGGTCGACAAGGAGTCCTGTCGGAGACTGAGGCTAGTATTTGTGATTGCGTGATTGTGAAGACTTCGAGTTGATGACAGAAAACCCCAGTGGTAGATCAAATTAGTTCAATAAGTGATTTTGTTAAATAGCCATGAATGATGTGTCAAGCACCGTAAATTTACCTGTAGGCCATTTGCATGCAATGTTCAGTGAAAACGATAAGCACTTGTGATTTAAGTTCAGTTGAAAGTTGTAGTTGACCCTGTGAGTAGAGCTGTAACCTTTTGAGACTGATTTCAAGCCATTAAACCTATTAGTGGACCTGTGAGTATATTTTTCCCTGAATTATTCTTTTTCCTTTGCGACATTTGTGGAGAGGCAAGCGTTTCCCACAGTCCCAGGGGTGGGGAATTGTCTTTTTCTGTGTGCCCGGGGGTGTTCCCGGGGGGGGGGGGGGTGGTAACATGTAGAATTGAACCACTCTAACCCGGACCGTCCCATCCGGAGTCTAGCGCACTAACCATTAGGCCACTGCGCCTCCCACACAATTATTCAGAGCTAACCATAAACTGGTTAACAGTGCAAACCTGCACTTAGCAGTTTTTGCACAACGACTTCATTTTCCATGCATGTACGTACGTTATGAGAATAGCCTCCCCAGATCACTAAATAACCGTCAAACTGAACTGCCACGTGGCCACTCCTCTCTTGTGGCTTCACCGTGCCATTTATGGACGGGAATACAAATGTCATCTCCTTAACATTGAAAATTACAGGTTAACACCCGCAACGGCAAATATTGTCATGGGTCACATGCATGAGTTTTTTTACCATAGCAATGTATCGTGGGAATGTTTTTATCACTACCACGTGATCTTAGTAGTGGAATCTCATTGGACCGTTCAAATCTGGCACCGAAATCGAACGAGTTTGCGATCGATCGACATGGAATCAGAACAAACTTGAGGACAATTTGTGGTCAGAAAAAGCGTTATTTCCTCCTTTTTGTGTGAAATCTGCTCGCGTAAAAGATAGTTATTCGTTTTGAGAGGAAAATCAAGATGGTTAAAAGCAAAGTACCTCAAGAAAAGAACATCCAAGTGGTTGTTCGGTGTAGGTAAGTTCAAAATGGCTCCATGGCCGCCTGAACTAACATTAGCCACTTCGTTGTATTTTTTCTCTTTGTTAATTAGTCTGTCTGTCAGGAGCCATAATTGGCCGCAAGTAAGTTAAAATCAAGAGGAAAGTTATTGCGTTTTACATTCGAATCATGCTGTAAAATCGCCTTGCTTTTTAAGTGTATAAACCTTTTAATCATGCGTACACGACCGGGCTTATGACTTTGGATGGCGCCGATCTTATGCCGAAGATCGTGCTATGTCGCCGTTTTATTTCTTTTCCAAAAATGAAATATTTATAATATAAACTGTGAGGGACCAGTACAGAATTTTTAATTCAAGCGGGTTGCTTGATTCGAGGAAATCTAGATCAGAGAGGTAGGCAGAGGTGTCATGATTTTACTGAGGAAAATGTTAGACGAATTCGTGCCCTTGTAATTGCATTACTTACATAGGAGGGCCAAGTTAGATATCTACGACTGGTAGCGTCTTAATAACAGGGTGATTTTTATCTTTATGGAGAAAGGGAAAGTCTAGCAGGATTGGACGTTAATTGAAGTATGTTCAAAGCTACAAATACTGTTGAACAGTTTAGGGGATAACCCCAGTTAATCAGTTGTTTGTTGATGTCTCATCTACGAAGAATCAAACAGTGAATCTACATCGAATATCTACATGAACATGAGTTATGACTGAAGCTCTGGGTTACCTCCTTTAAAGCACTCTGAACATACTTTCTCTTGAATGTGTTTATGATAACAGACTAAATATAACATGTACAGTGTATAACTACATGTACAGCCCTGAGGTAAAGTCTGCTACCCTGCAAGCAGAGGTCCCTTCGATCTTCCTAGATAAGTCGGGGAGAGGAAGGGACCTCTGCTTGCCGCCTCGACTTTTCCTGTTGAGCATGTGTTAAATTTAAATGTAACCAAATCCACTTAGGTCAATTATCTCTGTTATCTGACTGAAAGGGCGACAAATTCCTTTCAACTCTTATCTAACAGTGTTGACACCGGAACTCTTCACAACTGATGAAAGCAGTACCGCAAAACTGTCGTAGCAGGCCTGCACAAAACCCACTGTTTATTCGCAAATGTTATTTCTTGGCCTTTAGATTTTCGATCTTACAAGTATGGCTTTCAGCGATTTTCCTTTCTTGTCCAAAGTAATGAATAGTTGTTCTTGCTGGGTGGTATTGTGTGACAAAAGGTAGGTCGTTTTAGGTCATTTTGTGAAATTGGCAAGCGTAAACAACAAACCACAGGCACATAATTAATCAGCAATTTCTATCACCGAGCACGCGCACTGAGGTAAAATGGTTAAAACCGGTTTTGAACCGGACTGACTCATCTGTTTTGGTGGATGAGCGGCAAATCAAAAAAGTTGAGGGAGCAAGCAGAGGTCCCTTCCTCTTCCTGACTTATCTAGGAAGATCGAAGGGACTTCTGCTCGCATGGTAAAAGTCTGCATCCAAGCCTGGCAAATCAGGCCGGAGCTTATCCTGATTTCCTTAACATGAAATAACTGATAGTATTTCTACTCCTCCTGGATGGGATGCTAGTCCATTGCAGGGTTACCCCCAGTATAAAAGTTGCCAGTACCCGTTTATACACCTGGATGGAGAGAGGCAAAGTGATAGTAAAGTGTCTTGCCCAAGAACATAACACAATGCAATATCTTGACAAGGGCTTGAACCCACGTTCTCCCGAATCTACAATGTAGTAACCATTAGACCACCGCACCTCCCACGATAACCACCCCAAGCCAATTCCAATAAACATTAATCAATTATTATTTTCTTCTGTTGCCATACCATCAGAGTATATTGAGCTCACAATCATTCCCAGACTATCATGTTTCTTCACTTTTTTTCATGTGGTGACACATTAGAGCTTTTGCAAACAAAAGATCTCTCCTTTGTTTTACATTGTTCTTATTCGTATTTTTTAACCAAACATTAAATAATAATAATAATAATGAGCTCCCAAAATGATATATTATGCTCCACTCCATGTAGGTCATGAAATTTTAAAACTTTATTTTCCAAGCCTGGAAAGTCATGGAATTTAAGTGTGGGTTATGGAAAGTCCTGCAAAGTGATGTAGATTTTACACATCAGTAAGGCAGTTGTGTTTCTTTGAAGAAAATTGGAGAATCTTACCCACAAGTGACCAAAAAATGGCCAAATGTACATGTAGGCTATTGATTTTAACTATGAAAGGTTATGAAAAAGATCCTGGAAGCTCAAGAGTATGAACCCTGTAGTTATATATGTAGTTTTCTTTGTTGCATGTTTGCAGGCCGCGTAATGGGAAGGAGGTTAAGGAAGGCTCACCATCTGTTGTTAAGTGCCAGCCATCAAAGAGGGAAATTGTTGTTAAACATGATATTGGAAACACTTCCTCGTTGACGTCAACAACAAAGACATTTACATTTGATCGAGTGTTTGCCCCTGACACCAAACAGATTGATGTTTATCGCTCAGTTGTTGTACCAATCTTGGATGAAGTCTTGATGGGATATAACTGTACAATCTTTGCGTAAGTCCATTCTTAGATTCTAACCCAATGTTAGTAATTGAACTGTAAACGGTAATTGAATTGAATAAAACATTTTGTGTCAATGAACAAAATCAAACCTAAAGATTAAGTGAGAGACATCAACTGGATTCGATTTCCAAACTGATTGAACCCAATCAAACTGAATTGAACACAGTCATAATTTAATATAAAATTCATTCTAAATACCCGAATCAAACCCAATCAAACATTCAATTATGCTCTATTCCTCCATTTTTTGATTGGTTTTGGCAGTCTCGTGGTTGGGTTCAATTAAGGTTGATTGAGTTCCATTTAATTATCTGAATATTCAACTTGGTTCGATTACTGTTAGTAGTAACATTTTTCACTAGGTGTTTAGTGCAATTTATTTTGTGTCCTGGGTGTTTTTCAAAGTACAAGAGTTATGAGTTCGATTTTGTCTCTAGCTATGGTCAAACGGGAACAGGGAAGACATACACCATGGAAGGAGAGAGAAGTCAAGAAGATTGTTCGTGGGAAGAGGTGAGTAACTCATCCAAGGAAACATTCAGTGTACACTTGTGTAATCTTATGGTATGACACTCTGGCTTACTAAATACAACTTATTTGTCACAAATTATATGTAAAATTTATAAATGTGGCTAAATGTAATTTAGGCGAGGTTAAACTCGAGACAATGCTGGCCAGCGGTCTGGTGCGTGAATCTGGGGTGCCCCAAGGCTTTGCAGGGGCTCAGTAGTTTTACAGGTCTCATGATGAGGTCAAGTCATTTGCTTGTGTTATGTTTCGCTAGCTGGGACAGCGATTGCTTTTGCTCCCGTCCCTCCCATCCCTCTTGTACAATGTATGGGCAGCTTGGTGATTTATTTCCACTGAGTTGTTGCTCAATGTGACGGTCCCTGGTGGTTGACGCTCACAGTGTTGTCATGGTTACTGTTCGCGCTTGGGGCGGCTCCCACAGGAGTTTCAGGCACCTTCCCCAAACTCATCTATTGGCGATGAGTTTAATAAGTAGCAAATTACCCCTGCATGACTTGGTACTAGGTAATAAATTGAAAGATAGTAAGACTTCATGCTTTCTCCAGTGCATGCGATGTGCCTTTCTCAATCTGGATAATACTTTTTCACAAAATGTTTCTTTTAAAAATTCCAGGATCCTTCAGCCGGAATCATACCACGGACCATGCATCAATTACTGGAAAAACTCAATGCTCAAACAGTAAGTTATGGTGTTGCCAACTTCTCATGCCCTGAGACAGTCATTTTCGTCAAGCAAACAAGTTGTTGGTGAAGACCCTGTAGTTATTCAATTTGTAGCATTTAGTCAAGAAAAAATGTAGTAGGGATTCCATAAATTTTGTATCAGAAAACTAAAACTACATACACATCTTTATCCTAATGAAAATGAATCTAATCGTTATGATAAAATTAATTACATACTGTACATTATTCTCCAGGACTGTGAGTTCTCTGTCCGAGTCTCGTTTTTGGAGATTTACAATGAAGAGTTATTTGACTTACTCAGCCTGAGTATGGACAATCAAAAAATGCGCCTTTTTGAAGACTCCACTCGCAAGGTAAGACTACACAATACGTAACATTTTGCTGCAGGGAGACTCAGTTCTATCATGTACAAACTCAAGTTTAAACTCTGGATAATGATGCACTAACAGTTGATAGTGAATACAGTTGAAGGATTACAGTGTTGTTGTTTTTCAAATTTATGAAAAACTAAGACACATGTCCTAGTCTTAATTGTTTCATATAAAATTAAATTTCTTTTTACAATTTTAAATTTTACTTTGCCTTCTTCTCACCAACACTTTGCTAAACAAATTAATGTCTCAAGTTTGCCATCAGGAAAAAAACAACTACAAAACCTAGCTTCACTTATGTCCACTTCATCCTTGCCCATCAGGCAACCTGCAATTAAAAGACACTAGTAGCTTTTAATGTGGCTAAATAACATTTAGGCAAAGTTAACCTCACGACAAGTTAGGTCAGCGGACATTTGTCGCAGGTGGCCTGGTGCGACTACATGTTAAGCTTGGGCACCTCGTGATTTTGGTGCTTTTGCTTGCTTGCACAATTCGCGTAGATATTTCGCCGCACTTAGCTTGCTTGCACTGCATTCTGAAGCCATTTGTGTCCACTCCACCCTCCCTCAAGTTTGGATGGGTTAGGTAAGTATTGGTTGGTAAGTATTCCACTGAGTCAGTCAGTGTGACGGTGCCTTGGTGGTGACCGCTCGCAGGGTTGCCATTATTACCTCCTTGTCTGCCTCCTAGTTGTTGCCCGGCTCCACCAATCCTTAAGGCACCAGCTCCCAAGCTCATCTACTGGTGATGAGTTTAACTATCAAAATCACTAGAGTGGTAAAATGCAGTCGCTAAATTTCGTCTCGCACTGCGCCATCTCAATCACGTGAGTTAAAAAATTTTATCATGTGGACACTGTTTATTTGTCGAAAAGCAAACAGAAAGCTTCGTGACTTTTGGATAGTCTTTGCTACAAAACAGTATGCAATCCATTAAAATGAAACAAAACCTGCCTTTCTTTCATCCTGGAGTTTTCCGACTCTGTTTGCTTGATAGCGTCATTATTGTTGTGACAAATTCTGGAAAAAACGATGTTCACATGACCAAGAAGCGACCATTAAAATCACATCATCGCTGACAGGACGCTCGCAAACACAAAACCATGTGACAATTTTTTTCAGATTGCGTGTTAAGAATCGAAATGCTTCGAATTCAAATTTCCATCTGCTGTTTTACCACTCTAGTGATTTTGATAGTACTACAAGTAGTCCCAGGCTATTGGACAGCCTTTTTGTCGTGCCCTGCATCCACCCTGCCCAAACCCTCCTTTGTTCACTGCTGATCAATAATCCCAACTTTGCTTTGTAGGGTTCTGTTGTTATCCAGGGTCTGGAAGAACTGGTGGTCCATGACAAAGATGATGTGTACAACATTCTTGAAAGAGGAAGGGCCAAGAGACAAACAGCAGCAACTCTTATGAATGCACATTCAAGGTGAACAATGTGGTGAATGATTCATGTACATCTGTAAATCTATGTCTTTTGTGAAAGATTCCAACTCTTTTTTTTTTTTAATATATAATAAGGGTATTGTGTTTAGTGTACTACCAGTAATTCATGATGGTTATCATCTGTGTGAGGGAAAAAACAAATGCATGTGCAGTCAAGCTTCTGGGAATGTGCACGTGCAACAACAACAACAACATGGAATTTTATTTATACCGGAAGTAAAGCCAAAAAAAATTGAAACTTACAAAATATTTAATGTGGTATTACACTGTAGCTGACAGTAAATGAGCTGCCTACATGTATATATAGCAACCATACGGATAAGAAAATTAAGCAGCTATCTACATGTATAAGAAACAGTACAATTAATACACACGCCCATAATTTTGAAATAAGCAATGTACTGTTATTGAAAATTAATGGTCATTATTGTTGTGTTTGTAGTCGTTCCCATTCTGTGTTCTCCGTGACTATTCACATCAAAGAAAATGCCGTCACTGGTGAGGAATTACTGAAGATTGGAAAGTTGAACTTGGTAATAAATTACGCATGGTATTTTGCATTGTAAAATAATTAATACGTTATTCATTGTACATGTAATGTCAGTATCAGGTTCTGTTACATAACTGTACATACATGTTCACAAAATAAATTATTATACTTATTTAATTACTATTTTTTATCACAGGTGGATTTGGCAGGAAGTGAAAATGTTGGCAGGTCAGGAGCTGTGGATAAAAGGTTGAGAGAAGCAGGTGTGAAGCCAAAATAATACAATGTAGCTGTGGCAAGACTTTGCAAATAATATTTGAAATACATGTAGGTGCCTGCCTTTGTGTGTCAGTGTTCAGGGCTGTAACATATCTCCCCTTTCAGTTTAAAGGAAGGGAATTTTAGCTAGGGATTTGGAACAGCATACTGGTTGGAGCTCTGGTCGGGTGATGTGTCTTACTAAGACCTCATCTTTACCTTCCATCCCCCCAAGTAACCCTTGGCAGGGCTAAATATTAATATTGAAAAATTCTGCCAACTGCTTATATATGATCCTACCCAAGTTGTCTTGTGGGGGTGAGACAACTCAGGTAGGCGAGTTGTCTCGACTCGGTAGGTAGGTAACGCGGATTTTAGGTTTTTAAGTAGCCTGTGAACAGGCTCTGGAGGTGGGTCAGAGTGGGTAGGGAACGGTAAAGCCTGTCGACAAAGGGTTTAAGCCGCCATTCCGCCCCCTTGTAATTTAAGTTGTCAATATTCTTTCATCACATGTCATTAATTAACTACTCGTGCATTGGAATGTAAATAGATTTGCACAAATACACTTTTCTCTGGGTTTGTCTATTTTATTTTCAATGTTTCCAAACATAAGGAATAACTTGTTGTCCCTGTTGGCTCAAGTGGGATTTTGAGCCTCGCCAGAAGAGATTTTTTTCCAACCTGAGTTGTATGCCATGTGTACAAGGTGTCTGTCTTTCGCATTCAGTTTCCATCCTTACAAGTCGCTGCAGGAGCCGGCTAACAGTTGATAGTTTGCTAGACTGATCGATAGTGCATCTCCAGACAAGACCACAAATCGATAAATATCAGAGGCACTTCGTTCGGTTCGCCAGCTGGAATTATACATTCAGCGAAGCGAAGTTAAGACGAGAGTTTTGCCATGGAAATACGAAGATAGAGAGATACTAGTCATGTAAAAGTAAACAATTAACAAAGTTAATCTTTCATCTACTTAAGGAACAATCAATCAGAGCTTGTTGACACTTGGAAGAGTGATTACGTCGCTGGTGGAAAGAGCCCCACATATTCCTTACAGGTATAAGACATGATGTTTGAGTGTTGACCCTTAATCAGATACAGTGTGCAGCTAAGGGTTCAGTTTGCAACTCAATATTACCATGTGATGTCGGTTTTACAAGTTAAAGGCACTGACTTACTCACTAACACTTCAGATCTCAATTGAAAGATACACTATTTTGCATACCTAAATAATTACCAGTGAGAGAAATAAATGTACAATCATGATCAATACCTTTCCTTTCTAACAGAGAGAGCAAATTAACAAGACTGCTACAGGATTCTCTTGGTGGTCGCACCAAAACTTCTATAATTGCTACCATATCACCAGCTCTGTGCAACTTGGAGGTTAGTGTAACAAAATAACCAATTATTTATAGCTAGCCCAGCTTTTCAAAGCAAAAGTTATGAGATGATGTTTAGTTCTTATCACTCCAACTCTTGTCAGGCAGTTGAAGAGCAGCTCACCATATAATTACTGACATTGAACATATGTTTTTTGAACAAATTGTAAGTGAAGAATGATCATCGCAGTAAATTGTATTATCAGAAGTAATACAAATTGCTCAAAAAGTTGTTAAGATTTGAACGGTGGATATTTTGTCCTTTCCTAGGAAACTCTCAGCACTCTGGACTATGCTCACAGGGCCAAGAACATCCTCAACAGACCAGAAGTCAATCAAAAACTTACCAAGAGAACTTTAATCAAGGTATGATGACACTCCCCCCACCCCACCCCCCCCCCCCCTCCCCCAGGTCAATGTTGACTTGTGCTACAATTTAGCTGGGGAATTTAAGAATAAGTACCAGCTAGTATGGGTAATCAACTGGTTACAAGTGAAATTAGGAAAGAATTTCAAGTGTAAATTCTTATAATTGCCCAAGCCTTTAGGCAAGGGTAGTTATTAGAATTTTGACAAAACCCAAGTGAAATTATTTCTTAATTTCACGAGTACACAATTTGATCACCTTTTAATATCAGGTGATAAATTACATTCACAATCATGGATTTTTTACTTACATGTATTTATTGTATCGAGACAACACACGCTGACAACACAAAGGAGTAATTTGTCACCCATGATAGTACATGTAATTATAATGCTATTCATCCTTTCAGGAGTACACTGAGGAGATTGAAAAACTTAAGAAAGATCTTTTGGCAGCCAGGGAAAAGAATGGCATTTATATAGCAGAGGAAAACTACCAGTATGTGTTACTAACATTGACTTTAAATAGTTTAACTACCTGTACATGTAGCTCCTGAAATCTTTGTACAACCCTATACCAGTCACATAGAGCTAGTTTTCATTTGATAATTAAAATAATTCAATCACTTGTTTCTCACAAAAAGTACACAGTCAAGTTGTAGTCACGATAACAAAATATTATTATTGTTTTCATTTTCATTAATGCAGAGCTATGCAACAGGAAATCAAATCTCAACAAGAACTGAATGCTGAAAGAGAGGCCAAAATTTCAGCTCTTGAAGAAGAAATGAGAAGGATAAGTGAGCTGTTCACTGACACACAACAGGAACTGGATGAAAGGTGCATGGAACTTCAAGAAAAGAAGACTGCACTGAGGAAGACTAATCTTTCTTTACGGGAAACTAAACAGACTTTAAGAACAACAGTTTTAGAGAGGGATCAAAATCAATACCTTGTTGATACGCACAGCAAAACTGAAGCACATTTGCATACGCAGGCATCAAACCTTCTCCATGTTGTGGAAGACAGCATCTCTGATGTTGATGGACTCCATTTGAAACTTGATCGCAAGCACACTGTCGAGGCTCATAATGTGAATGCCCGGGATACATTTGGAGAGGACTGCAGGCACTTGATTAAAACTGTTAAGCACAATTTGAACCAGTTTCAAGGAGAAAACTTTGTATTCTTTGATGCAATGAAGAAAACTTTAGGTGAGTTAGTCTTGCATGATTACTTTCTAAAAAGATTTCTTTTTATCTGAAATACCCAGTACCATAAAATTCTAATCATGAACAAGTCATATTACCGATATAAAAAGCCCTACATGTAAATCTCAAACTTCACAATCCTTTTGAGAGAGTATAAGCCCAAGTATTATTTTTTTTGAAATGCAAAATTTATTCTTTTCATGAGACGTGTCCCCTAGCCTCCCCTTCCTAAAACATTGTTTTAACTTCTATAATAAATATGAATTAATTGTTTTTAAAGGGAACCTTGTTTCAAAAAAATCAGAAGAATCTGTACAACTTCAGGGCCAGATGCAAAGTTTCAGGAACAGCATGGTCACTCAAATTCAAGAAATATCTTCCAGAGAACAGGTACAATAGTTTAACAGTGGATAATGGTTAAGTTTTGTACAGCCTATGTACATTAAAGGAACACTGTCAAGAAGATTTTTTTGCTTTTTAGTAATTAAAAGCAACACTAAAATGTTGACTTTTTTGGACGTGAAATGTGGCTAGAATATCAACAGGAAGATATGATGTAAATCGTTGAAGTAACAGGGGAGCATATCCTGTTGGTTTCACAAAGATACATGTATCACTTCTCCAGTACACTGACATTAATGATTATTAATAGTAACTTTTAACAAAACTCGACCACTATTAGGTTTCCATTGTCTTAAGGTTCTGAGGTTTTTGAAGCGGTAATCATGCAGGGATTGGGAAGGCAAAATAGACAAATGGGCCTATGGCCCCTGAATTTCAAAAGTTATGGAACATTTGGTAAAAGTATGGGCCGGATGAAAGGGAGTACAGAAGTAATAGCGATAGTGTGTACAGTAATGTTATTTTTTTTTTGACAGTTGCACCTTTGTTGTTTTTATGTTCACGATCAGTCTCAGCCGACTCGGTGTTCAATTTTGTGTTAAGACTGTTAAAGAAAGTTTTCTTTGGCCTTGAGTATAATCTAACTTCAGTAGTTTCTTTGGAGGCATTATCCCTATTTAAAATGCGAAAGAAATGAATTTATTTTGGCCTTGGCAGAACCTCGTTTGCCAGTTTTGGGGAAGAAATATGAAAAATTGCTGATCAAAGAAGCAAATACACAAGTCAATATTTCATGTTTTTATTTGTTGAATTACACTAAATGAATACGGAGATTAAACAGCTTATTATCTATTACGTGACTAGGGCTTGGTAAGCAGTTTGCTAATGCAACATTTTTAAATTTATGCGCCATATGTGCATGGCGCATGGCTTTCCCAATCTCTGATTGTGATACGAGTCCCATTTTACAGTGTACAAGTATTTACGAACCTGGCTCACATGCTCTCAATACTTATCGACGTGGAACTACTAGATTTATCATCATCATCATGTTTGTTAGGAGGGGCCTGGGGGAATGGGTTAACATTCAGTCCTTTATTAATTAGAAGCTCTGCTAGTTTTCCCTCTCAAAAATCTCACAAGTTGGCCTGTTGTTGTTGTAAAATCTTAATTCATTAATAATTTAGACTATTCTCATTAACATGTAACTGCAAGTTAAAAACCAGACTTTCATTTGCTTCTTCTTTATGTTTAGTTTAGCTGTCTTTTTGGGAGGCAAGGTGGCCTATTCGTTAGCACACTGGACTTCGAATCGAAAATCCTTGCCGAGGACACTGCATTGTGTTCTTAGACAAGACGCTTTACTCCCACAGCGCCTCTCTCCACCCAGGTGTATAAATGGGGTAACCCAGCACGATGGACTAGCATCCCATCCAGGGGGGGGAGGAGAAATAGTCCTATTCCCTTAATGTTACAGAAACTGGGATAAGTTCGGGCAGTATGGGCTGTTAGGCCTGTTCCCCACTAGCGGAGGCTCTTTTCCTGATGTTTGCTGATGGGAGAAAAGAGACCTCTGCCATGGGTCGAAAATGGCTTTGATTTAACCTCCATCCATGGTCTGGACGGCTCTATTTAAAACACATGCTGCTTGCATTGTTTGCTGACCGCAACTTGAGTCCGTTGCGTCTTGTGCATTTCTTTACATTAATTCCGCTGTAATTTATTGAGCCCACGTTGTAAACAAACACCAGGAAAAGAGCCTTGGCTAGCAGGGAATTAGTCCTGATGTAGGCTTCACCTTTACCTTTCTTCTTGTTTGTTTTTCAGGAAAGAGATGACTCTTGTGACTCCTGGCACAGTGATGTTTCAAATATAGTTCAGGGAAACAAGGTACATACTGGGTCGTCAGTCCAGACAGATCATCTGTCAAGACTAATCATCCATCTTGCTTAAATGCCAGAGATGGATCATCTGTCATGACGAATCATCTGTCTGGGACAAACTAGGAAAAAGATTGGCAGCTCAACTAAACAGCTGTTCTCTATATTCAGCAAATGGACCGATTATCTGTACAGACATTATCAATAGTAGTTTGTTTCTAGATGCACTACTGCTGCCAGCAACAGTTTCTTAGGACAGATGATCTGTCTGTTTTCCCATATTTATAGACAGAGGAATCATCAGACAAACTACTGTTCTTTGTGGTACATGTATAAACTGAGTCACTGATAATGATACAACCTGCTCAGAAAAAAATTCTGTTTAAATTTGTCAAACTCCTGTGTGTTTCTAAGATTAGTGTTGTCAATGCATATGCATGTGTGGGGGTTATTGTGGATGTACATAGGGGAAAAAGTATTGGGTCAAGCACCATATGCCAAGTCAATAGCAAGTCCTGAAGTATGTCACAAAGAACTCAACAATGGGGCCTTGCCCTTAAACAATAGCACAATAGAACAACACAATAGTGCATTATTTTTTTGACTTGGTGTATGGAGCATCACCCAAGATAATGGTAATGTCAGTAGAAATACAATGATATGTATTACTATACTAACCAGTGGTACAAGATATTCATTAATTAGCAGGAATGAAGCGCATGACCACCATCTGGATCAGTATATGAACTTCCTTTGTCTTTTAATTATCGGAGTTGTGATGATACTCGAGACCTTTGCAAACAAAATTGAAACAAAATTGGACTGTCCTTTTTTTCTTTCAGGATAATATTTTTTTGGCATTAAGCACCCTCAAGAACCAAGAATTCTTGCCCAAAATGAAGACACTTGAAAACTCAGTTCATTCCATGTTCGTTTTTCAAGAACAGTTTGCTGCATTCTTCACTGATAAGGTACACTGATGGCTGTGCACATTTTCCACTGCTCTGAACACGGTTTGTTTATACAGTAGTTTCCAAATCCATTGTATGGTCAAAATTGAGTTTCCAGTGAAGAGGACTTCTATTTGCACCTTTGAATTGCTTGCATGCAGAAAGTACAGTTGTACTAAATGTTTTTTTCAATGTTAACTTATAAGTAATCAGTGTAGGGTTGAACTTGTCACAAATACACACCATAGAAATAAAAAGTGAACACAGGTTAAGCATTTTGCTGTTTGCATGTAACAGTGTGTCTATTACTATAAGTGCCCATCAAAAGAAGGTGTCGACCAACAAAAATTCAACTCTTATGCTATTGAGGCAAGAACAAAGAATTCAAATTAAAAGTAATTATTAAATTATAATTATAACAAACTTTACATAGAAAGAACCACTTCTCATTGCTGAGATTGAAGAGGAATGAGATTGGTGTATTTCTAGGCTACTGTCAACAAGATCCCCAAGGTTCCCTAAATTGCCCAAGATGTGCGCTGCCTGTGCATGATTGTGTGGTGTACTTATTTAAAGGCGCACTGTCGCAGGGGTTTTGCTGTTTTCAGCTTCGTTCATTGCTAAAATCATTACCTGTGGTTCCTTTACTCATGTTCAAAAATCCTCCTCGTGGACTAACAGGAAGATATCAAACAAATTGTGACTCAGAGAGCAAACCATATTGAATTTCTGGTGATATTTTCAAGGAATGGCTCTAGAATTTCAATCCATTTCCATCCTAAGTGATAGGCATCAATAAACTGTTTCAGTGTAGTGATATAGTCCTACGTAACAAAACTGCACCATTATTTTTGGGTTTCCATTGATGAAGTAACATACATGTATTTCAGCATTTTAAAATGACACCAAAGTACTGGGACAGTGTCCTTTAAAGGGGGTGACACACTAGGCGATTGTATACACTAATCACAAATTTCCTGTGAAAGGCATGGCATGTCAGATGTCTGTGATTTTGATCACCATTCACCACAATCAAAATCACCAGCGAAAAACACAATTGCCGAATGAAAACACTTGGTGATTTTTGCCAGTAGCAACAATCAGCATGTAAAATTGCCTGGTGTTTGCCGGCTTAAGGTAGATGTGTCTCCACTGACATCTTCCTTGTCCAGGGCTCGACACTAACGGTAGCCAACTAGCCACAGACTAGTAGAAATCTAGTTTTGGTTAGTAGGTTTTTGATTTCCAATAGCCACTCTGGCTAGCTAGTAAACAAAATGAAATTGGCCAAAGCAGTTTCTGTCTTCCTCAAGTAAGACAAAAGCAAACACTTTGCTTGGAAACTGAAGATCAGAATTTCATCATGGACATCTAATGCTACCAGACTGTTCCACAAAAATTGTTTTTATTATTATTGAAACTGATTTCAGAACAATGCAATTGCCAACATTATGTATCCAAAGAAAGTCGCTTGCTTTGTGCTCCCAAGTCTTGCTAGGGATCAACTGTTATCAGACCTAGCCAATGCCAACGCTGGGCTAGTAAAAATGTTTTTTGACTAGTAACATCTAAGTTGTCACTAGCCACAAGGCTAGTAAGCCTAAAAGTTAGTGTCAAGCACTAATTGTCTGACTTTTCAATTCTTTTATGACTTATTCTAAGATGAACCAGTTATCTTCAATGGTAAAAACCTTTGTGGAAGGACAAGAGTCCATGCTGGAGAGTTTGGACGAGATGATTGAAAGACACTCACAGGAACAAGTAAGTGGACTGTAAGTTGTGAAATCCCCAGTTCCCCCATGAGATACACCTGCAGGGATCATGGTAGTTATATTCAAAAAAATTACACGAGTTTAATTAATTGTTTGCTTTATCCAGATGTTTGCTGTCAGATAAAGATAAAATACAGTAAATGGTTTGAACCTAAGGTTAACAGTCGATCACCCAGACGATCAAACTACACGATGTAATTAGATCCTTTTTGTGCCTTTTCTGAGGTTGACACATGTTATGTTATATGCAACAACCATGATGCACTGCATACATGGTGCATGGGGGGACTGGATACCTTTGGAGCTTGACGGTTAAAAAATATTGTTTTTGACAATAATTATTGTTGGCTAATTCTGGATTTTTTCCATTTTTGACAATTAACGGTATGTTTTCAGCCTTGGGTTTCAATAAAAGTCGGTTACCGGCGGTCTACCACTATGCCCCCTTTTGTTGCCACAACCGCCTATCCTACTATCAGTAGCCTGCAGCCATTTGACAGTTGATGGTTTACCTCATTGACAGTCATGTACTGAATACCTTTAACCCATGTCCCAGCTTTTAACTGAGAAGTTCCTGTCTTCCTTTTTCGGTAGGCTGAAGCTTATGGAGAAATTATGACTAAAACAGACTCTCTCTTGAACAACCAGAAAATCCTTATGAAGGTAATTGTTATGGGGACATTAGAGATAGACATTCCAAAATATTTATATTGTAGATGTTATGGTTCAAGTTTACCCTTGGTATTTTCCTTTGTTGTGGTGTATGGTGTGATGATGAATATAAAACAAAAGAAACACAAGATTTTACCAAGGATAAAACTGAACCACAACATAGAACATAGAGTTTGGGCTTAAACTATCCAAAAAAATGATAAAGATAAAGATAAAGTTCAGCTGCACACCAGACTGGCAGTAATCTGGATGATGCAGACCTCTTTGTTCATTCAGTGAAATAAATAAAATGAGTAAATATTATACAGCATTGGGAACACTGTTTCCTTAGGCCAGTAGGTTATGTTAGCATGCTCCTAAAGAGGCGCTATGACAGGAATTGTGGTGCATTTGTATGATCAAGTCCTTCCCTCGTGCAGGAAATGTGCTTAGAGCATGTCAAAGATTACGTTGTTAACTAAACTGATTTGTTGAAGCTGGAGCAAATTCAATGGTAAATCATTTTTGTCAATACAGCCAAGTTAAATTTGTTGACTGGTAAATATTCATTCCTTGTTTCAACCAAAGACAACATGAAATGCTTGGGATTGTCTTCTTCCTTCGGTGATTCACTAAAAAGGTTCTTGATTTTCATTTTCATGACAGGAGCTACAGCAGACATTCTTCAAGCAGATGATGTCAATATTTCAAGAAGTGAATGACAAACAGACTGACAAACTATCAGACGATGCAAGCAAAGTAATTTAAATATAATCACTTTACAGTGCGGACATTCAAACCGTGAACACAGTTTTACATTGTTTGTTATGATTATCCAATGAGTGTTTTCAGCACCTAAGAAGGCTAATTCTTCTGTTTATATGAAAGGCTAACATTGGATGATGGTAAAAAATGTAATAATAAATGTCAAGTGTTCACGGTTCGAGTGTCCTCACTGTAATCTCTATATAACTTATTGCAATACAAGGCATATCGTCTAAGTGCATTTTAAACTTGTCTTCTTTTGGGCACAATTCTGATTACGAATAAGAATCTTGTTTTGTCTTCCGCATCCCTGAGGATTGCTGATACAAACTGTTTCTTTACTGTTGTACTGTTGTTTTTTTAGATTTTGGACCATTCAAACCTTATAGGGTGGTACGCAGCTCTTTACAAGGTCCCACAGAATTGGTTGAAAAAATGATAAACAAACAACAGCAACAATGGACCCTAGCCCCAAAACAACAGAGCTGCGTGCTATTAAGATCCAATGAAATTAGAGGTTCTAGAGAGCTGCGAACTATCTCAACCTTAAAACCATTTCTCTTTCTTTCCTTGTTTTCAACTGGGCAAGGTTAAATTGTAAATTGTTTTAATTCCATTTTTAAAGGTTACAGAAGTGACGTCAGCTGCTCGAAAAAATGCAGAGACTTCAAGCGCTAATCTTAGAAGGTAGGAGTAATAAACCTTGGCTCCAATGTACTACGCGCGCCACCGATGCGTGGAATGGACCCAAATTTTCACCTTGCTACTATCAGTACTCTCTTCCCGAAGCATCGGTGGCGTGGGTGTGTGCTAAGACGAATGATGATGATGGTAAAATTTAAATTAAAAAATTAAAACAGTTTGTATGCCCTGCCGTTGCGGTTGCTTTGCTTACCATGCAAAAGGAAAACTTCACTTCTCAAACAAACTGACAACATCAAACATTTTCTTGCTATAGACTATACCTGTACACAAACCTTATGAACGGGTCCTTCATTGGGCTATGACATTTAACACCCGCACCCCCCCTGTTGAGGATAGGTCTTTTAGTCTAACCCCTAAAGAAATCCCTTGGAAACGTCCTCACCCCTAAATAAATCCATTAAAATTGCCTTAACCTGTAAAGAAATCTGTTAAAAATGTGCTGACCCCTATGGAATTTCATTAGAAATGATGATGAATTCCAAAGGATTTGGAATTTAAACCTGGCGAATTCCATAACTTCTTGCCGAACCCTCCTAAGAATTCCTCTTAATTCCAGTCCTACTACTTATGAAATCCACAATTTTTCTTCTCTTCCTCAAGAGAATTCCACTGTTCCTCAACGGGGACAGTTCAAACAATAAACGCAGTAGAGCATCTTTCAAGGTAACGCTTTATGATTTCAGTTACTGCGACTCATTGAAGAGCTGTGCGACGCAATTCTCTGAAAACTGCACACAGACCGTCAATAACAACACTGCAGAGGCACAAAACAGTTTCAAACAGGTATTTGAGTAGCAATGCTTCAACTCGCATCAGCTTGAAGAATTTTGACCTTGTAGTTTTTTGTAATTCTTTATTTCTTTTTTAGGCTGCGGGACAAATGGATGAAATTAGAAGTCTTCACACAGGGGTCGAAGAAGATGTCATGAACGCTTCGCACAAAGTTGATGAGGTATGATTGATTGCGAACATTACAACTCCACTCTTCAAAGTCACTTGAGTATTCATATTCTGTTGGAATTCGATGAATTTAATACTACAAATTCCCCTGCGATATAACACTCAAGGGATCTCCCATAAGTTTGCGTTGTCAAAGACGCCTGCGCTCGAAACGTCAGCTCTCGAATCTTTTTACGGTGGCCAATTCACATTATCAACCCAGTTGATAAAACTAGATTATATGGTCTTTTTCAAAATTGCGACCCGCGCACACTCACCCTGTATCTTCAGGTGGAGATCCAGTCCAACTCCTGATATTTGGCTCAGGGATGTGCCCATCACCAAATTATAACAAAGGATTCTAACGGAATATGACAGTATAGGCGCACTTTAAATAAAGACCTTGGCTTGGCACTCGAGTAAGCTCAGTGGTGATTAGTTATTACTGTGAGTAACTTTAAGTGAAATGTTGCCGAGAGGTTGGTGTAGGAACAGCACCGATATAAAGCTCATCAAAGCATATTGCTTTCCTCTTGTCGCATCACCAAAAACTGGTGAGTACTTCCACAAGCGAGCAACCTTACACTCGATAGAGCAATCAGCCGAAACACAAAAGAAAAATAGTAACTTATCGATAGTTTGCTTGTCACTTACTTCCTTGCAATTGCTAAATTCTCAACTGCTAAGGTCAGCGATTGTGCACCAAAACGGACCATCAAGCTAATAATAAGATTTTAAAGACTGCTGAGATGCTTCCATGTAGAAGTGCCAAGTTTTGGACTATAAGGAATTATGTGATAATGAGTTTCCTCTGCATAAAAATGAACATCTACTATCCATCTCAGACGTCCGTGGACAAGGGCTTTTTTTCGGCCCGCTTAACGGACCGTTGGTTTAAGTCTGCGGGTCAAAATTTCTGGTCACGTGATAACATTTTTGCGGCTCTGCGGTTTGCAAAACACTGATCACGTGACGCCATTTTGGTTGTTCCCAACGGCCGCTAAAAGTGAACTGCCTTTCTCATCTTTTTCCCGCCTTTTATTTGTCAAAGTCCAGAGAAAGGAAAGATGTCCTCCGTACAGTTGAAGATCTCTTATCAAAATGCATCGAATGATAAAAAAAGAAAGGTTTGAACTTATGACTTATAAGGAATTCGCCTGTGAAGCTTGAGACCTGTATTTTGTCGTTTCGGTCGTTGTGCTTTGTTCCTTGAAGTGCAGTTGTTTTCGCGGCGTTTGTGAAACACATCGTCGCTTTTTGAGGACAACAATACAATACAATACAATAACTTTATTCATGTGTCAATTGTAAAAAATAGCAGTAATAAAACCACTAAGTAAGGACACAACAAAATAATTTAAATAAAATAATAAATAACCATAATATTAATATACAAATAATTTACATGTAAGATATGTACAGATTCTATCTCTAAACTAGCTCGCTCTCTCTACCTCTCTCTAATAAATAACTAAATATTAATACAAGAATAATATACATATAAAATATGTACAAATTCTACACTAACTCTCTCTCTAAAAACCAGCTCACTCTCTCTTCCTACACACTCACAATTATAATTCATCCATTCGCAATATATATAATAAATTCAATTATATGTATAATTAAATGAAACTGAAATTTGCGGTCAGCAGAATTAGGCCAGGGCACCTTGATTTCCAGACGATAAAAGCCTAACACATAAATAAGAATCATGCGCTGCAAACCAAGCAGTCCACACAGCCACCATTGTCCATTAGCATTTCCAGATCCAGTCCTCTAACTGCCCTCTTAAAACCCGCTAGTGAATGCAGAGTCCTAATACGGGAAGGTAGCTTAGCCCATAGCACAGGTCCTAAATACCTAAGAGAATGCTTGCCATAATGAATAGATTTAAATCTTGGAATAGCAAATTCTTTAACTCTTAAGTTATACACTATATGATTTGTTGAAAATAAATCTTGTATATAACTTGGTGCTAGCTTAAATTTTACTTTATACATGATGGTCGCTATATCTTGCAATCTACAGTTCATTAAGGTGGGCAGATTAGCCCATTCTAGCAACTGCTTATAATTAGCATTCCAGTCACAGAAAACTGCCCTAAGACCCCTCTCCTGGACACGCTCCACTTTTCTTGCATCACTTCCCCTACAAAAATGCCATACTGTACTGCAATATGTCAAGTAGGGCAAGATTGCGGACTTGTATAGCCTATCAATTAGAGTGCATACTACTACCACCCCAGTTCAGGCTCTACATCTCAGAACTGATAGGACGATAGAGAACGAGCAGGCAAAGCGACGACGATGTGTTTCACGACCGCTGCGAAAACAACTGCACTTCAAGCACTTCAAAGCACCACGACCGAAACAACAAAATACAGGTCTCACGTTTCACAGGCGAATTCCTAATAAGTAATTTGTTCAAACCTTTCTTTTTTCACATTCGATGCATTTTGATAAAAGATCTTCAACTGTATGGAGGACATCTTTAATTTCCTTCCTTCACTACTTTGACAAAGGCGGGAAAAAGATGAGAAAAACAGTTCACTTTTAGTGGCCGTGGGAACAACCAAAATATTGTCACGTGACCAGAATTTTTGAACCGCAGACTAAAACCAACGGTCCGTGAATCGGGCCGAAAAAAAGCCCTTGTCCACGGACGTCTGAGATGGATAGTAGGTAAAACACATCTTCATGTGAATGGTTTCGCACTTAGTCCTGTTATGAAACTGAGGGAAAAGGGAACTCGGAAATGACCTATTGCATTTTGTGTTTTGGGCTAAAATTTGTTTTGCAGACCGAGAGAGGGAAACTATGTAATACATTAATGTATTATTTGTTTTTCAGTTGGCCGTTCAGTGGCAGAATATGTTGGAAGAATCATTCACCCAGCACCTCGTGACGCTCAAATCGTGTTCAGCTCAGCAACAGAGCTCTGTGAAGGTCAGAAACATGACATGATTAACGCGTTTGACATGTGAACTATCGATGAACGGCTTTACTATGGACACACGAGTACCACGTATCTCTAACGTATTATTCTTTCTTTTTTCACTCAGGCATGCGAAGAGCAACTGAAGCAGCATTCCAACGATGTTCAAACTGCACTTGCTTCTCATGGTAACTCACTTGAAGAAATAGCAACGACACAGGAGCGTCAGCTAGCTGACCAATCAGAAGCAGTGACTGCGTGGTCACATGACCAGAACAAACTTGTTGAGCAAGTTAATACCAGAGTGACCCAGTTTCTGCTGGAAGATTTGAAAGATGATCTACCGACAGGTTTGTTATTTCTTCATTTCTTGATCTCGTTTTATACTTGTACTTTGGAATTGTAGGATGTAAATTGTAGTACTTTTACTTGGTAATGCATATTTGGAGGGAAAAAGAGCGAAAACAGGTTTTACTCGCTGTCCTATTCGGAATTCCTGTTATTGCTTTTATGCCGGGTTTTTGGGTTTTTTTTCTGGCGTATTTACGAGTGCCTCTTTTCAGAATGCAAAGTTAGCGGGAAAACATATTTTTAATACAGTACATGCCCCAGTATTTCAAAGGGTGGATGACGCTATCCACTATCACCGGATAAATCGCTATCCAGTGGACAAAGGAATTGCTGGTTCCTGATTCCGGTTTGATTGTGCGCGGGCATCGTAGATTGTAGTAGCCAATAAGATAAGGATTTGCCTTTGAGTCTAGCCCAGAGGTCTCGATATTTGGTGCTGACCACAATCACGGCCTCTATGCTCGAGATTGACATGTTCCTCAAAGTTGATACATGTTTGTTTGTTTCGCCTAGGTACCACACCCCAGAGGAGACCATTTGAGTATCCAACCAGGCTGAAAAGAACCGAACCACATGACGTGCTCAGAGAAAGGTTTCAAGCCAGTTACATCGCACCGCCTGAATCGCCAGAGCCACGGCAAATCAAGGTACAGATACCCCCACGCCTTCCTGTTGCCATCACTGGTACTTAGTGAGTGGAATAAAATGATTCGTAACCAAGAATGACTTCCAGGGAAGGAGGAAATCCCTCCTTCGCGTGACATTTGAAAGTAGTACACTCTTTGTCTTCCCCAAGGGGCGACACAACTGGAAAAGTATTGCGGGGGATGGCAACTCTAAGAAGGCTTGTAATGTAGTCAAAATTTCGGGAAGTTTAAGATTTTTTGGACAAGGTCTCCAAAAAATTAGGACGATATACCACATTTTCGGGACGACATTCACACACAGTACTGCTCAAAGACCTCAAATAGCGTTTGTTAGAGTTGTCAGCCCCCGTGGGTAGTACCGACAAAACGATATGGATAGTGGCATAGAGCAACCAAGTTTACAGAAGTTAGTACTCTCTGTGTTGGTTTCACATATATAGCTCTTACTAGCTGTCACTGGTGGGGATGTTACGACCTTCTCTAGTAACACTGCATTGTTTGCTCGTCAGCAGCACCCGGTGATACAGTAAACTGTTAAAAAGCTAAAAACAACACTTGCAAGAGTTTCATCTGCTTAGCAAACGTAAAAGTCAAATTATTTCGTGCCCTTATCCTTATTGTCAAGCATATCGCTAGAGCATGGTCTGTTTATCTTGTAGAGTGTTTCAAGTGAGGATTCTGTGCCAGTATTCGAGTTAAGTTGCACCAGCACTGTCAGCTCTGAGAATGGCGTGTATCCACTGCGCAGCAGTGAGGGAGATATCCCGGATGATGACAGCCTTGAAGAAAACGATAATGAAGTTGTTGCAGCCACAGATGAAGTTGTGTTTGCTGAACCACAGGTAAAATGAATTCTTAGCTCGTTACAGTCCTCGCTCAGCTCTTTTCGCACGGCTGCTTTCCACTTTGCGATTTGACGTCAGAGAAACGTTTTTGTTGTTGTTGTCAGATAAACTGGAAATTAAAAGCATCAAAGTATCGTCCCCAGAGCCCACGATCCTTCTGGCTTTCGTTCAACTATATCAATCATAATGTCGACTGAATACTTTTTTAGTGAAGTGAATTCTATCTTGTAACTAATGTTTACGAGAAAGGACATCTATTTTTGTCGGCGTTTGAACTTTTTGGTTTCCTGGATTTGGAATACCGCTTTAAAAGATAATTTCCACTATGTTATATGTCTTAATGTTGCTGTGTCGATATTTTTACCTGATTAGCAAAAGAGTCAACTTGGTAACAAAGCAAATAACTTCCGCTTTCTTCGCTCAACAGCAGGTTGTAACACGCAGTAAAGCTATGTCAGCTAACACACCCAGAGATAAAGAGAACAAAGAGATTACACTAAACAAAGCGTCAAGTATCCCAAACTTGACTGGAGTTGGAAGCAAGATCCCATTAGTCAATAAATACAAGACTCCTGTGGACCGCATCAAACGTCCGTTGAGATCAATGAACACGCAGTAAAATAAAAATGTTGTTTGTTGACATTAGAAAGGAAATCCAAATGTAAATATGATGAAAAACTGCATTTATGTAAGATTAGGTTATTATGGTGCTGGTAATTTCGTTTCTCATCTTGTACAGAGGATTTGTAGAATGGTGTTGTCGAATTTTGACCTACCATTTCACTTTTACTGTCTAAGCTTAAGAAAGAAATAATGATTTTTCCTGGTCTGGAGAAATTGAAAACGCGAGGAGGCGAGTGAAAGTAAACTGGTAAGAGTATCTCTCTCGCTGATTGAGAGCAGTTTTCAATTGAGGTAATTCGCGTTTGGTTTGGCATTACTACGCTCGTTGATTGGTTTAAAAATCTCGTCCCACTTTTTCAGCCAATCAGAAATAAAGCCAAAACCAATCCCCAATTTCCCTATGAGACTTGGGCGCAGAGAATCATAGCAGTTGTAATCATCACGTGCACGACATCTGCGAGTCGTCGCATTCAACTACCATGATTTCCCGCGGAGGGAATCGGCCATTGTGACTCGCTCGCGCACGTTTTCCCGCGCTTTTTGACGGCTACATATACTTGCTTCGTGAATTGATTGGTTCACTAGATTGTGTAAATTGTTTGTGATTGGCCAGAGTTATTACTTTGGTTTTAGTTTTGCGACACTCAATTGAAAATTGCTCGCTATATCGTGTATTAAGTTATTGCATGCAACATTTTTGGAGAGAGCAATATAACATAAGAGGTTGTCAGTTAATTGAAATTCAGATATTTGTTGATATAGATGTGAAAAAGGAACATTTCTGAGTTGACAGTGATATCATTAATACACGGCAACGGTTACTAAAATAAATTTATGATTTGGTAGCAAATCAATGAATTGGTAAATGTTCCTTGTCTTGCTCTGTATGCTATTGTATCGTCTCGTGCAAATTATTGTAATTATTGTTAACGATCAAACCAACGCGGCCCCGAAAGCATGATAATGTTCATATCTATGTACAATCGTTTCTTAGCTCTACAGTAGTAATTCCAAGTATAAATTACTCGATTGCTTCTTATTCACTGTAGGTGCTAAAAGCCATTTTCTAAACGAGCAGAGGACTGGGTACGAATGCCTAAAATCGATTGGGTTGAAAAGTAATTCCTACCACACGAAAGGGCATCCAAGCCTTAGTCAGATTGTGAAATTTGAGCGTGATTGGAGTAAAGGGAAGTTCAAAAATCCCTGAAACAAGAGAGTTAGTATGGAATGAAGGGACGCTTGTCCCTCCAATCAATTATTTGTTTTCCCTCACGTGACTTCCGCCTTGACAACTGAGTTGGATTTTATCGAATGTCTTCAGTGGTAACCAACAAAGGAGAATTTGAAGAAGAATTGACGACAGAGCGGAGAGAAAGGTGGATAAGTCTGATACTTCTATAGGTGGCAAACATTGTGAGCTGAACTGCTCGCTCGGTATGGCCGCTGGATCCACGCCAACCACAGAAATTTTCTTCAAATATTAAATATTCTTTCTCAGTCCCCTGCTCGTTTAGAAAATGGCTAATTACATGTAACTGAACTTGGCGACAACTCTTGGGAAAGGACACGAACGGCGCACCCTTTTCCTTTCCCTTAGTTTAATAATTGTGCGTTTTAATTTTTGTTTCTTTCCAGTGAAAAGATTAGTTATATGTACTGTAAAGACTAAAAGTCGGCGAGATGCTACTTATAAACCAGGTAGACGCTGTTGGAACAGAACGCTAGTCTGGGTATTCTAATTACGACGAATCCAAAGCGCATAGAGAAAGCAAAAACAAAATTCGAATAGTTTTAATCTTCAAGTCAATGAAATATTCAAAAACGCTGGAATAAAACAATATTTCCTCCAGAGGTTATGAGATAACAGTTATTCGGATTTTCTTTCATTCATTCTACCTTATTACATGAAATTTTCTCGGCACGTCGGAGGTAGCATAGTTTTACCAACGTTATAAGTTTGGCTATTCCTTCATAATGTGTTAAACATTTCCATTTCATTTACGATAAAATGAAACAATTCTCAGAAGCCATTCATATTTTGCGTGTACTCTTTTTAAAAGAACCTTTTTCATAAGAACATCAAGGCTGGAAGAAAACATAGGCACGCAATGCGTTCGAGAGTTATTTTATTCCGTTTTGATATGGAAGTATTGGGTATTTTTTTTTGTTAGCAAAACTAGCTCGATTTAAAAGAACGTTCAATGACCAATTTAATGTTGGGCCTTTTGCTGACGGCGTAAGTAAATGAGCGCAACGGAAAATACGTTTGACCAGCGAATTCATTCACGACGAAACTTTCCTGTCGACCATGAGTAATATATCTGTAAAAACTGCAGTAATCAGAATTTGTTTGATAAAAATGGAATGACATGCGCAGTAGGTGATTAATTAACAGTCACTTAACTGCGTATTCCATTTTTATCAAACAATTTCACAATCTCGCCCCCAGAGCCCGCTTTTCTTTTAGTCAGCATCACGAAAAACGGGCTCTGGGGACGAGATTGACAATTTGACTGGTTTCTTGATGCAACCCAAAACCTGATTGGATTGATGTACGTCACTAAGGGGGTGTGACGCCTAAAAGTCTAATTTGATTACTTTGCGGTTACACTTGCCGCCACAAAGTCTGCAGCAATATTTGAGGGATTCCATACCACAAATCTTTAGAAAATATCAATGCTTTTAAACTCTCTTCTTTAACCCCACTCATTACTACACGGCATTACAATGTTGTGAAGACATACCCACCTACCGCTTGTTGTGACTAAATGCCAATTCTAATTACAGCTGTTACCGATCACACGCGCCCTCCAACGATGTTTTTTCCGTTTGAAAAATGAGTTTCGATGGACGTCAATCATCTGTTTCCATGACAGTGGTAGGTTTCATTCAAGCCGTGGAGTGACATTCGGCTTTCTGGCAGCTGTTTTTCACCCTTTGGAAAGAGAAAACAGCACTCAAGTCCTGAATATTGTCGGTGAAATTGCAAAAAGAGAAAATGATCATGCGCAACGCACGAATTTCATGAAACGAGTCGATATTCAGGTAATTCGTTGTCGACACAGTCGTGTTATATAACTGCAATAAGAAAGATAGATACTTTCATTCTTCGAACGAACCACTTCGAAAATATTTGGTTTCCATACGTATTTGGCGTGATGCTTTGGCGAGAGCAGTCGCTTTTTAGCGGCCGGCTTTCTGTTTTGTCACAATATTACGCTCTAGCTTGAAAGAAATTTTGTATTTATTCATATTTGCTTGCTCTGTGGAATTCGAGTTACGGCCTATTGCTTAAATGTTTAGACGCTGTTTTGAAATACTCATCAAATCATGGAAATAGTTCACAAAAGGTTAGAATATTGTCGTCTTGTTGTTTTGTTTGGCGATAAAAGAGGAAATCAAAACTGGCGCATGCAATCATTCAAGACATCAACACGGATGATTGACGTCCATCAAAACTTAATTTTCAAACAAGAAAAAAATCGTTGGAGGGCGCGTGTGATCGGTAACCGCTGTAACAAAGCTATTTCTACCTGAAAATGAAAATTAAAATGACAGTGCAGAATGCAACACCAAACGTGATTCTTGACAGCGGTAACACGATACTTTTGTTTATTTGTAATTGTTGGATCTAACACCGCATTAACAATTCGATATTTAGTTAGGGTTAATTAGGTCCCCTTTGGGAATGTATTTCTGCGTGCCACTACTCTTTGCATTATTTGTTTAGCTTTTTCGTTAGCTTTTTATACATTCTAAATTTATCTCACAGTGAGTTCGAATTCAACAAGCGCTACGCGCAGTCTGCAGAGTTTTCTTTAGTTACACATCGTTTTGTAGTTACCGATCTAGAGTATCAGTCTATCTACGGCCACAGTGCCATACACTATTTTAAACCTCGTTCCTCGCTCCTAGTTCTCCAATTCTCAACTTCATCTCAGGATGGTTGCAAACAAATGTTATTAAAGATCAGTGAAAGTTTCGAGTGTTTTAATTCGTGCGATGGCCGTAGAAGTCGCCTTTGGCAGTTACATAGTTTAAAATAGTGGAGTTTCGCGTGATGCAATGGATGGAAATGTACGGTGGCCCATATCTGCCACGGCAAAACATACTTTTCCACGGCAAAACATACTTTTCCACGGCAAAACATACTTTTCCACGGCAAAACATACTTTTCCACGGCAAAACATACTTTTCCACGGCAAAACATACTTTTCCACGGCAAAACTTACTTTTCCACGGCAAAACTTACTTTTCCACGGCAAAACAAACGTTTTATCGCTTCCAGTCCCTCTCTGTCTTCAGTTTCCCGCCAATTGACCTGATCCAAGATGGCGGAAGAGGAATACATGCGCAATCAGAACTCATTTGCTGGTGCACCAGGTCCTGTTTTCAAACCGAAATAAGGTGACTCTGGCCTCAAAAAAACTAACATTGTGAAAGTATCTGAAGCCACTGAAAAATTATTACTTCTGTGGGTTGAAGTTGTAAAGTAATCCTTTCGGCCTCAAAAAAAAAAATGTTTGTTGCAATACTTAATATGTGCGTGGTGCACATCTGTCTGTATACATGGAACTGACATTTGAAGTTGTGCATGTTGCTAATGAACTAGTTAAGTGTGTTTTATGCCAGGAGGGCATTTTGAAGTATCTCTTTGTTTGTAAAAGAAAACTCATGTTACGTAACCCCGTTCCTTTTACCCATAGACCCTTTGCAGCTGATTGTGTGTGCTAAATTATCTACTTAACACCGATGTTAAGGTCTAAAACTGAGCTAATAGTTGTATTCAGAAAACTGGGAACATTGAGGCTAGTAGCAGTTGAAATTATAAGGATTTTTGTATGATAAAACTTTCTAATCATGAGCTTCTTTCACAGAGACACTTTGGTGGCTGTCTTAAGTTAATAACATTATCATACTTTCTGTAATTCTGGTATTTGTAAATTTCAAGACCATCCCAGAACAAGGTAACATCATGCACTGCTCCAAGGGGTCAATTGATATTTTTATAAGTAATAAGTATTTTAAATGTAGTATGAACAACTACTGTTGGTCAAGGGGAATCTGTTTACAGTTTTTGTTGAATAAAGGATGGAAAACAAACAACTGAGTATTTCTGCAAGTTGTTGATAAATCATGCTTAGGTGTAGAAAAGTAGTTTTCAGGGAATCAGCTTTCAAAAAACTCAAATTATGATCAAGTAATGTCAGATATCGGTTAGAGTTATCTACTTCTTGGATAATAGATCATGCACCTGATGCTGACACAGACACCAGTTTGTGATACAGTTGCAAGGCTTCTCTCCAGTTTGTAGGCTTTTGAAGGCCAAGAGAATCCATCACATACTGAAAATATCCAAAGTGCTCATTAACCTCTTCCTTCTCGATTAAGTGATTCTCGACATAACTAATTTTATTGTCATCTACAGAGAGTAGCAATCCTGACTCCCCTCCTCTTCCTTCCGGCAAATGATGCAATACATCTGGAACACCAGCAACAGTGTCATTTCTAGACTTTCTAATTCGATGTGTGTTCCAATGCTCTTTTACGGCGTTCAAGTCTTCCTGAAGCAGTTCTGCAAAGCAAAACCACAAACAATCCTTCTGCAATTCATCGCTTGTATTAAGTTCCCCTGTTTCAACAAGATCCTTAAATAGATTTATCCACCAGCTAGATCTGCTTCTTCTGTACTGGGACCAGTAACCTTCAATCCTTTGATTTCTTGGAGATGCAACATATCTGTGGGCATTTTCATCGTCACGAAAGAAAGCTTGAGTGGAGGCCATGATTTTATTCTCTGTGCCCAAATCAGTAACTAGTTCACGTGGACACGCACCACATGTTTTGACTGCGTCCAAGAAGTAAGATCCAATGTTATCAGGTGAGTTATTTGACCGGGTAACTACAAGCCATAACAACTTTCTACTCCAGCCGTCAATGCAGCCATGAACTGGAAACCCATAGGGTTTGAGTTTGTCATATCCGTCAGCGTGCCAGACCGCATTTGGACCAGGGTTATGATACTCACGTCTCTTTCATTTATGCTCTCTTCGCTGTTGGCAGCCGTCCGGATCCAATTCCCGTAGCAAGAGT
The DNA here is from genome assembly GCA_947652115.1 of Blastomussa wellsi. Lineage (NCBI taxonomy): Eukaryota > Metazoa > Cnidaria > Anthozoa > Scleractinia > Plerogyridae > Blastomussa > Blastomussa wellsi. Next base: position 6,659,681 of record OX393562.1, read on the forward strand.
TCCACCACTTGTCGTGGAATTTGATGTCCCTTTAACTGGAGACTATGCCATACATGCCTATAGCCCGAAACGCAATCAGGACCATCTAACATACCTCGAACTTCATCAGTTATGGCGTGAACATCGTACTCAGGATTTCTCCTCGATAATCCATACATCCTTAGTCGTCTGTGCAGCGTCCGTTCACTTATTTCGATATTGTGGTAAGTTGATAGAAAATCTAAGACATCTTTGTATTGATATCCACGATAAAAATAATATTTTATTAGTACCTCTTCCGTATCATCTTCATCCTCGTCTTCGCTTTGCTGACTATGAGCCGTCGCCATCTTGATTCTTTTTAAATTCAGTTCCAGTCCCTTCGCCGTTTTTGCCGTGGAAAAGTAAGTTTTGCCGTGAGAAAGTAAGCTTTGCCGTGGAAAAGTAAGTTTTGCCGTGGAAAAGTAAGTTTTGCCGTGGAAAAGTAAGTTTTGCCGTGGAAAAGTAAGTTTTGCCGTGGAAAAGTAAGTTTTGCCGTGAGAAAGTATGTTTTGCCGTGGAAAAGTATGTTTTGCCGTGGAAAAGTATGTTTTGCCGTGGAAAATTGTAATTTGCTGCGGTTCGCAGAATAGCAGCAAATTGTTGTTTTCACGGTTCACCTACTTTTGACAGTTGCCATGACAATGCCACGGGGATAAATGAGCGGGATTTACTGAGGAGAATCACTCTAGACTGACCTCGCTGTCGTTCTTAACGTTCAAATTTTATTTTTAAGCTTTCTTCTGTCGAGTAACGTTCAAAATTTTTATTAATATGTATGGAAGCATTAAGTTTGTAACCCTTACTCCCTCAGGGTTGTTAGTACTGCCTGGCTCTGCATTCGGGAGGGATCAGGTTTCCTCCTTTAGAGACAGGGGGTTTTTCCTGACGGGCAGCAGGCAAGCAATTGTTGTATGCCACATGGCTCATTTGAACTTGTCTAATAAACGGGACTGTCTCTAGCCCTTTACCGGCACAGCGGTCAGCCCTTTACCGGCACAGCGGTCAGTACCCTATTTAACAGTGAATTTGTGTGGTTGTGGGATCGTTCTGGGTTGGGAATAGGGAAAACGTATGTTTTGCCGTGGAAAAGTATGTTTTGCCGTGGCAGATATGGGCCACCGTAGAAATGACAATGTGGTTGAAGTTCCCGGCGATCGTGTTGGCACTCGCTCTAGGTTGCCGAGTAGACAACTTGATCAAGAAGGCGTTCTCCTCGAAAAACTTCGTCGGCTCAAGAACGAAAGATCAGGCTATCTTTCTACGCTTACTTCAAGGAGGAATGAAATCGATGCGCTGTTGCTACACTCGGAAAACGTTCAACATGTGAAGAATAAATTGCCAGGCTTCCTGGCGGCATTTGGAGCATTTCGGGACGCTAATGAAACGTATTTGTCTAAGCTTCAGGATGAAGCTGCTGTACTTAAATGCCAAAAACAATTCGATTCCGTTTCCTTGCAAACGGATGACTTTTTCCGAAAAGTTGAACGTTGGATTCAAAACTCGGAAGAAATTCTCAGATTAAACTCACAAATCAGCCCAAGGGACTCCATTAGTCAGGTTGGCTCACGTGTAACCTCGAAGTCCTCAACAAGAGAATCTCGTCGTTCGAGTCGTAGTGGTTCGCATAAAAGTGGTAGTAGTTCGTTGTCAATTGCAAGAGCAAAGGAAGCTGCACGCATCGCAGAACTCAAAGCAGAAGCTGCTGCTTTTAAGAAGCGTCAATCATTGGAGGAGCAAAAGTTTCGCCTGCAACAAGAGCAAGACCGCTTAACACTGGAAACCGAAATTGCAAAGTCTGAAGCCAAGGAAAAAGTTTTAGCTTCAGTTATGGAAGCCACTCCGCGTTCGTTTGTACCGATTCCTTCAAGTTCGGAACCCGGGAAAAGTGAGAAAACGATTCCATCGTCAGATGTCAAGTCCAAAACTGGGCAGCTCGGAGAAAATGGTCCATTGCCATCCGTCGTGGCCACCTCTGAAGTGTCTGAATTGAACCTTCATCCATTAGCAGCTGGCAAGAAAGAAGGCGTGGCTGAGTCTGAATACTCCGAGGCGTCATCATTACCTAGCGAGGAGGCTTTCCGTGAGGTTCTGGAGCTACATCAACATCAAAATGAACTACAGCTGCAGCAGAACAAGATCATTGAGATGCTTGCGACACAGCAGAAGAAAAGTAATCTTTCCCAGCAACGGGTTCCAATATTCAATGGTGATCCAATGGAGTATGGTGCCTTCGTCAGAGCCTTCGAAAATATTATCGAGTCGAAAACGTCGAGCAGTAGCGAGAGGCTATACTACCTCGAGCAGTTTACCAGTGGTGATGTCAGAGAACTTGTTCGATCATGTCATTACCTTCCACCTGATAAGGGCTTTCAGGAAGCCAAACGGCTTATCAAAAGGAAATTTGGCGATGATTACCGCGTCGTAACTGCCTACGAGAACAAAGCTTTAGACTGGCCAGAAGTGAAAGCTGAAGACAGCGCTGCTTTGGACAGATTCTCCATT
>OX393562.1:6667203-6674703 GCA_947652115.1 Blastomussa wellsi
AAAACTATCCAGAAGCAGTTGTGAAGACCGTCAGGAACAATTTCTACGTAGACGATTGTCTCAAAGCCTTACCTTCAGTTAAAGAGGCCTCGCAACACGCAAGCGACCTGCGGTCTCTGCTTTCGAAAGGTGGCTTTAGGCTAACTAAGTGGATTAGCAATAGTCGCAAAGTTCTGGAAACCATTCCTGAGGAGGAGCGCGCCAAAGAAGTGAAAACTCTAGACCTTAGTAAAGATGACTTGCCCGTTGAGAGAGCTCTCGGTGTTAAATGGTGTGTGGAAACAGACACCTTTGGCTTTGGAGTGGACGTCAAGCTCAAGCCAACCACAAGACGGGGAATCCTTTCGGTCGTCAGTTCTGTTTATGATCCCCTTGGTCTCGCCATACCCTTCGTGTTCCCAGCTAAACTGCTGCTTCAGGACTTATGTCGAGTGAAATTAGAATGGGACGATCCTATTTCTTCAGAGCACAAGGTCCGTTGGGAGCGATGGTTGGAAGATCTCCCTAAATTATCACAGTTTTCTGTCCAACGTTGTGTTAAGCCCGGTGGTTTCAGCGCCATCTCGTCGAGTCAACTGCACCATTTCTCAGACGCATCCGAGACAGGCCTTGGTTCAGTTTCCTATCTTCGTCTCGTCAGTATCCAAGGCGAAGTTCACTGCTCCTTTCTTTGTGCGAAGTCTCGTGTGGCACCTCTGAAAACCATTACGATTCCACGCCTAGAATTGTCTGCCGCAGCCATTTCTGTCAAGCAAGACAAAGTCCTCAGGAGAGAGCTAGAGATTCCAATTGACTCACCGTCCGTTTTCTGGACAGATAGCACCGCCGTATTGCGTTACATTAAGAATGAAACAAGCAATTAAGAATGTGACAACCACACCTTCGTAGCCAATCGAGTTGCAGTTATTCGTGATGGCTCTGAGCCCCACCAGTGGAACCATGTGTGTGGTGACATGAATCCTGCTGACGACGCCTCTCGAGGCTTAACAGCCGACGCCTTTCTGCGCCAGGAACGTTGGTTAATGGGGCCGGGGTTCCTTTGGAAACCTCAGCATTTGTGGCCGATGCAGACAGTAGCGCTGAGCGACATCTCCGAGGAAGATCCTGAAGTGAAAAGGGAAGTTAAAATCTGCGTGTCCTCACTAAGCAAGCAGAGCAACTCGTTATCAGATTATTTCCAGAAATGTTCTTCTTGGTTACGCCTGAAGAAGATTGTTGCCTGGCTCTTACGCTATAGAGAAAACCTTCTGAATGCAAGAAAGATCAACAAGTCGAACCTTGAGGTTCCAGGCTACATTACCCTTGAAAAAATGGGGAGAGCGGAGACAGAAATTCTGAAGCATGTGCAGAGAGAAGCCTTTCCGGAGGAGTTAAGTCATCCTGAGAAACCAGTTAAGAAGAGCAGCCGCCTGTACAAGCTTAATCCGCTCGTTGTTGATGGTCTTTTATGCGTTGGTGGTCGATTGCTTAGATCATCTTTACCTTCAGAGTCAAAAAATCAGATTATTCTCCCGAAGGAGGATCACGTAACCAGATTGGTAATCGAACATTATCACAGAATTTGCGGTCACTCTGGAAGGGAGCACGTCCTCGCCGTGATTAGACAGAGATTTTGGATTACTCAAGGAAGTTCTGCTGTAAGAAGTGTTCTTGCAAAGTGCGTCAGTTGCCGCCGCCGGCAGGCACCTCTTTGCCAACAGATAATGGCCGACTTACCTGGAAGCCGCGTTTTGCCTGACAAGCCGCCTTTTACCTCAGTTGGCGTAGATTATTTTGGGCCCTTTCAAGTCCGTCGCGGGCGCAGCCTTGTGAAAAGATACGGTGTCATCTTCACGTGCCTAGCAATTCGTGGCGTGCATATAGAAATTGCGCACAGTCTAGACACGGACTCTTTCCTATTAGCTCTACGACGCTTTATTGCCAGAAGAGGCCAAGTGAGCGAGATGCACTCAGACAACGGGTCAAACTTCACTAGCGGCGAGCGAGAGCTTCGTGATGCCGTGTTGGAATTGAATCAGGAAAAGATCCACAATTCTCTTATGCAGAAGAATATCAAGTGGTCCTTCAGCCCCCCGTATGGGTCTCACTTTGGGGGCATTTGGGAGAGGTGCATTAGATCTGTACGGAAAATCCTACAAGCCTTGATGCGAGAGCAAATCACCGATGACGAAAGTTTGGCCACTTTAATGTGCGAGGTCGAAAGCATTATGAATAGTCGACCCATCACAACCGTGTCTGGTGATCCCAACGATTTGGAGCCACTGACACCTAACCACCTATTGTTGCTCAAATCAGAAGTTGTTCTTCCCCCGGGCCTATTCAAGAGAGAAGATTTGCTTTCGCGTCGTCGATGGAGGCAAGTGCAGTATCTTGCTGATATTTTCTGGAGAAGATGGAGCAAGGAATACCTTCCCCTTCTGCAACTTAGACAGAAGTGGGTGAGACCGAGGAGAAATTTGGCGGTTGGCGATGTAGTCCTGGTTTCGACTGAAGCTTCGCATCGCAATTCTTGGCCATTAGGAAGGATTGTTGAAACCTTCCCAGATAAGAGAGGTTTTGTTCGCCGAGTGAGAGTACGTACCAAGTCAGCTGTTTATGAAAGGCCTGTTGACAAGCTTTGCCTACTGGTCGAGGGAGAAGGTTAAAGTTCAAGCAAAGAGGATACGGACACTAAGAACTAAGAGACATTTGATTGACATTTATTGAACCCCTTTTTTGGGATGTGCAGTTGCATTTTGCGCAGGAATATCTTTTGCGTCGTTATTTTCTTTCCATTTGTGTAGGTTTGTTTACTTTTTCGAAATTTTACTTAGCATTTTCACAGTTATTAGAGCCAGCTGGTGTTTAGATCCTTATTTAAGTGTTATTGTAAGTGATTCGCTAGGGCTCACACTTAGGGGCCGGGATGTTAGAACTAACACCGCATTAACAATTCGATATTTAGTTAGGGTTAATTAGGTCCCCTTTGGGAATGTATTTCTGCGTGCCACTACTCTTTGCATTATTTGTTTAGCTTTTTCGTTAGCTTTTTATACATTCTAAATTTATCTCACAGTCAGTTCGAATTCAACAAGCGCTACGCGCAGTCTGCAGAGTTTTCTTTAGTTACACATCGTTTTGTAGTTACCGATCTAGAGTATCAGTCTATCTACGGCCACAGTGCCATACACTATTTTAAACCTCGTTCCTCGCTCCTAGTTCTCCAATTCTCAACTTCATCTCAGGATGGTTGCAAACAAATGTTATTAAAGATCAGTGAAAGTTTCGAGTGTTTTAATTCGTGCGATGGCCGTAGAAGTCGCCTTTGGCAGTTACAGTAATATGATACTTTTGTTTTTCTTCGAAATGTTGAAACATGATACTTTTTTTTCTGCATCGCTGATTTTCAACACAGAGCGTCATATTTTGTGATTTATTAAACACGCATCAAAGTATTTTATCGAAAGACAATAAAAAAATATATCTTTCCAAAGCGTTTTTAAACGTAGTGCAGTTAGTACATTGTTCTCTGGTTGTTACGAAATTTGTGCCGAAAATCCTGGTGAAAGATTTTGCATATTCAATTACGAACGGTTCGTGAAATATTTACCAGAGCTGGTACGTCTGCAATGAAAGCTGTTTCTCCGGAATTACTGTACCCTGCGATTGAGTATGTGGCCTCCCTACCTTCAAATTCTTAAATGCCGTATGACATCCACTATCTAAAGTCTCTGATCATGTCTGATCTCTCAGCTCTACTGATTTCAAACAACTCATCTCCGAGAAATAGGAAGCTGCGTACATCCGCAACTTCAAATTTAACCAAAATTAAAGCTATCGTTACTTCAGTCAGAAACATTTTAAAATTCAACATGGCTCTTATTCACAACTAAGCGCAATCAAAAAAAACAATCCCTCAACCCAAAGCCGCCAAAACAGACTGCTCGCAGCATGTAAAATTTCACATCCTCGTACCTTCTTCACCACCAGGACAATTTCAGAACAGTTTTCCGCTTAAAACCCACACACAACGTTGTACACCAGAGCTACATAAACACCGAGTGCTGGAAATAGAGACATGCCAACACCGCCCAATAAGGCCAAGTTTATACGAAAATAAAGATGGCCGTCCCTTGAATCCGAAACAAATATTGATACAAAATTAAACGATACATACAAGCGGCAATTTCATTGGTTATTGATCGATAGTATCCTAATTCTGATTGGTGTGAAATACATCGCTCGTCCACCCATCCATCCATCCACCCATCCATCCACTGAATAGCGACATACGTCGGTACGCCGACTAAGAGTTATTTTTTTTTTTGAAAAAAAAATAACTCAACAAAAATCAAAAGAACAAATATGTTCCCAAGGCTGAAATTTGTGTAAGAACCACATGTAATATAAAAACGCGAAATTTAAGAGTCGTGAAAATTTCACTTAGTAAAGTATCTCTCTGTCAGCCGCTCTGGTCAAGTCAAGTAACTTTATTTAAACTCGGTAAAAAAAAAACAGCCATATAACCAATATAAAATTCTAAGCCATTCATTCCGGATTGAGCATCAGCAAGCGTCGTACAAAAAAGAATCCGAATACGATTTGTAAGATGATATTTTATTGATCTGTGTACTCCTAAATGGTATGACATCTTGCAAAAAAAATGATCGATGTAGGAGGGAGCCATCTGTATCAGAATCATCACTGTAAATAAAACATATACACGCATTGCTAACCCGAATAACCTCAATTAATTCCCTAGTTTACATAAAAACGAAGCCTCCCAGAGGAACCTCTGGTCAGCTCAAACAGTTCATAAACCCACCCGGTTTGTAAATAGAGAAATACCGGGGCACTGAAATATTCACTAACTGAATTATTTTACAGCTGTTCATTGTAACCCTACTCAGTACTTTGTTTATCGTTCTATCCAAAAAACCTTTATACGAAGAGCATTCATTAAACTCTAGTTTTACTGTCAAACAACCAACGCTTCGGAGCCTGCCAATACCAATCCAGTGTTCGCAATATTCGACAGTCCCTAATCTTCTTCCACCACTCGGCACATTGAATCCTGTACTTGATCTTACCAAGAAGCTTGAGCCAAAAGTCGAACCAAATGAACCGCAGGAAGGCTATCAATAATAGATGAGTGGGACTCAGTGTGTCGCTCATCTGCACCCTCAAATGTTGCAGAGCCCGCTCTTCGTTTTCTGGCTCATTAAGTCGAAACGAACATCCATCGTACGGCGCGAATACGGCTATCAGCCATCCTCGAGGGTTCCGCAAAAACAGCCTCCAATAGTTTGGCTTGATTCCACAAAGGCTCCCGATGTCATCGCCATAGGTGTATGCTTCTACCAATGTGCCCAATCGTCTGGAAGATTCTTTAAAGTAGTCGTCCCAGAAGTCCTTGTCTTGCCTAGCAACCTGGCGGCGTTGATCTTTTGCTGGGAGAAGACATTTTCCCGAGAACACCTTTCCGACGAATCGCGCTTGAATCTCGGCCAGTCCGATCATAGAGCCTACGATAGGTCGAACGTAGCCGATGAATGCTAACGTTGGGTCTTCCACATTAAAGATGTACTTGTAATTATCTGTTAGAGGCACGGTCCGAAATTCTACCGGAAGGAGCGGAAATTCTGTTTCGTAGCCTGTACACTGGATGATAACGTCTACAATTTCTTCAGAGCCATCACAGAAGACAATTTTCTTGCCGTCGATGCTTTTAATGGCCCCCTTGGGAATACAGTGCCGATAGTCAACTCTGTCCAAGACGTGGCCATTTTTGTTGACGAAGAATCGGAAGAATTGGGCGTTATTTTTCCACTCGGCAATGCCATGTCCTTGATATGCAAGTAGAGAGCCCTTTGTTGTCCAGCTACAAATCCAGGCCAAGCCTAGAAAATAAAAAGCGTCAAATTTTTTTAGGCACTATTTCAGTAAATTTGAAAGAGTGATAAATCAGTATCAAGCCTGTGAAGCTTTAATATAAAACTGTATTTCTCGTTAACCCGGTGTTTATTTGAATCCAGCGTTTTATTCAACAAGGGTGTTTTTCATTTCATTTCATTTGAAATCCTCGCATTTTACAGCCTTTTTTCACGGATCCGCATGGGCCATGTTGGTGGGTAACTCTCACTCTTGACATGACTTTAAGAGATATTCAAAGTAGAGTCCAACAACTTGAGTACCCAACCAACGTTTGCCCAGGGACGGCGGAGCGCATTTGAAAGTGGGGGGGAGGGGGGCGGCTTGAAAACGAGCGCCAGGGGTGCTAGTTTGTAGGGGTGTCTGGGGGTCCTCCCCCAGAAAATTTTGAAATCTAGAGGCTCGGAAATTGTATTTTCAACGTTCTCTATGAGATATTTCTTAAAAAAAAGAAAACCTGGAAAAGTGTAAAATTACAGGTACTTTTTGTGCTACAGCAATATTTTGGAAGTTTTGTAAGCTTTATACATATTTTTCAGCCTTGCACGATATATCCCGGCTTTAGTAGGATGCGCGAAAGGAAGTACGTAACCACGAAAAATTTCCGATAGGTTTTGAACAAGGTTGTAGCTTTGTAAATTCTCATCACTAAATGAAGCAAGTAGGATTCAAGCACTTGTTTCATCTAGATTAGTTTCCTATGTATTCTCAAATAACTACTGAGCATGAATTGAATTAAAGTTAACGGAAGTATTTTTTTTGCCAATAACCTCATCTCGGGGGATAATCTGTGGTGAATCGAACTTTTTCCGGTTACGTTTTCCTTTTTCTTTACTATTTACATTTTCCTTTTTTTATTATTTCTTCATACGAACCTTATACTAAAACAAAAAATGTCATCGTCGTAAAAAGTGGGGGGACTGAAGCCCTCCCAGCTCCCGGCTCCGCCGTCCCTGTTGCCATGGTTCCCGTGATTGGACAACCATGTCAATCTAACCCGATGAAATCAGGTTTAAAGATCACAACTGTCTATGTCTATTTTTACATTTTACCGTCACTTTCTCTGTTCAAACCTGGTTTACTTTTCGTGTACGGAGCAATCAACTTCATAACCCTCGAGGAGGCTTTATCTAAAGCTTGAGGACGGCGACTTGGCAGAATCTTAGCAAACTTCCGGAAGAAATGCATCCCACGTGGTATACACCATATAAGGCGTGACACGTGATCACACCATTCCTCGACGACGTCACTGGCCGTTTCACCACCACCGATTAGCATGACACGTTTGTTTTCGTGCTCGCGAACAAACGATTTCAACTCAGAACTGTGGCGAACTTCTCCGACAAAGTTCCGAAGTATCGATTGCTCGAGATCGCGATTCGGTTTCTGCACGCTACCGGTGCACACGATCAAAGACTTGCTGGTAAACTGTCGGCCGTTTCCACACCTGACTCGCCAAAGTTCGTCTTCTTTCGTAACTTCCTTCACACAGTGGTCGAGACGAATGTGCGACCACAAATTGAAATGATCGCAGTAGGATTTTAAGTAATTCAGCACGTCCTCGTGCTTTGGAAATTGGCCAATCTCTTC
>OX393562.1:6679703-6727203 GCA_947652115.1 Blastomussa wellsi
CCGCCTGTGGGTATGCCATTCGATTGTTTGAACTCATTTTGTTTGGATTTTTGTAAGTTGAAAGAAATAAAAAATATGCAGGCATTCGCTGAGTAATAATGTAGACAAGATTCTTCAGTTAGATTCAGAGAAAAGGGTGAGCAAAGAGAAGGCATGAAAAAGGGAGTAGCAAAGGGGGGTGGGGGTGGTCGTGGTCCCGTTTCACGCACAACTTTCATGCGTCATGTGCATTATTGACGAAATTTCACGCGTCGCGAACTTAAGGTGGGGGTACACATGAATTTGAATGAAATTTATTAAGAAGGAATTTGCAAAAGAAAAATTGGTGTTTAACGCCACTAGTTGACCCCACAAAAGAGCACGCCGGGTTGGTAGCGGACTGTTTGGTGTCCATCTACAAATTTTTAAAACTACGTTAAATCTTAAACATCCTAAGGTCTGGTCACGGATCATGACGTCACTGAGTCTGTGTGTGGTTTTACAGAGGTCTGGTAATAAGGAAAATTCTTTCACATTTGGGCCTTATCACACGTCACGCATAAACACTTTGCTACCCTCAAAAAATGTGAACTTCACGCGTTGGCCTGTGACCACATGTACGCTGCTGCAGTCTTGAAAGTTGCCCGTTATTTGGGGGTTTTACAACCTCGTTCGATCGCTTGCATTTTGGAGTGACTCCTTGTGATTGACCATTTCAAATTGGGTCTTTCTCGCTGCGCGAGTTTCGAAATAGAAGCCCTCTCATGATCAAATATTCTTTCACGCACACACAACATGCAAATTCTTTGCGCTGTTATTAACGAAAGAAAAAAGCGTGAACTTCTACGCAAGTGCCTTTGCTGGTGTCTATATTTTAAATTTTTGACAACATGCAAATTCAATGCGCTGATGGCTGTGAATACTATCACTGAGCCGACAAACATGTCGAACACACTCCCTTAATCTCCGATCGATTACTCCAAGTTTAAAATGAATTATTACCCAGGTTTATTCCCCGGGGTTTATAAAAATACTAATGTTTTGTTACCTCTAAGCGACGTTAAATCAGCTATATCAAACACACCCGTCCATTGTGAAAGCAAGTGATCTAACAATATTATAATGCATGCATAAAATTTTGTGACTCTTGTTCTATGCATGACCGTGTTCCCATTCATTGTATGTGTTCGCGCCAAAATCCATGCACGTGACATTGTTGTGTGACATGCGATCGAGACTGACCTTTATATCCTTTTTTCCTTTTTTTGGCGGTGCCGTCTAGAATTCCGTGTAGTCGAAGTTGTGAATAAATTCGTGTTGCAGTTTACCGTTTTCGCCGTCTTAAATCTCCGTCAAATCGTCCGGAACATCTGGTAGCAGAGCGAGGTTGCCGGTACGTTACCTTGTCAGTAATTTTTGATTAATTCTAGAACAGTGTTCCCGACCACGTGCAATTTGTGAGTGAAGAAGGAATGCGTGTCGCCGTTGGACCCAGCCGTTCTAAAAATTGGAAAATGGAAAAGGAAAAGGCTAAGAGCAAGCTGTCGCGCCGAAAGGCCACGGTCACAAGGCACATTAACGTCGCTGAAAACCTGTTAAAGAGCCGTGGAAGTCGAAGGAAATTACGTGAACTTTGTGACAAGATCGATAAAGCATTAAAACACCCCTCTGTAACAGACCCACTGAAACCCTACCCAGTGAATTATTTTCCCCTACCTAGCGGAAATTTAGCCTCCCCAGTAACCAGTGAATATTTTGATTTTTCCCGGTGACTGTGCGGTGTGGCCCAGAGAATTTTGTTTGCAAAATAAAACAGAAAATGAGCGGACCCAGTGGGGAATTAGCCAACCCGGTGACCTTTTTCCCGAATACCCAGTGAGGATAAAGATTCCACTGGGTCTGTTACAGAGGGGTGAATTAAAGGAACTCGAATCAGCCAGCGGAGAGTACGAATCGCTTCTGGACCTCGAAGAACTGCAGGGTCACCTCGATATGATGGAAAGTGCGATTGGAAGAGCGAATGTATGTCTTGAAAACATTGAAATTTCGTTGAGCGAGATCGGCAGTGAATATGCGCCTTGGCTCCAATTCGAGTCGGCCAGCGGCCATAGTTCAACCTCACGCGCGAGCGAGAATGGAAGACTCGCGCGTGTGATGGATCTGCAAATCGAACAGGCAAAAAGGGAAGCACAGCAGCGGCTAGAAGAGGAGCGTAAGCGAGCCCAAAATCTCGAACAAGAAAGGCAATTGCAGGAACACCGTCGTATACGAGAACTCGAATATCAAGCCGAAAGATTGCGACTGGAAGATCAGCTTGGAATTCAGGATAAAGAGAAAAGGGATCCAGAGGATACTGAGAGCCGTCTGAAGGATTTTGAAGATGTTGAAGTTGAAACCGTCTACCGTGAAATTAAACCCAAGGTGCTTGCAAATGCTGATAGTTGTGAAAATCCAGGTGATCTTTTGCCTTCGCAAAATGTAAAATTGCCGTCCCCGGTTAAATCGTCCATGTTGTGTAAGGAGACTCCGCAGATCGATCAAGATCACTGTGACACGGAGGAACGCTTTGATGTTTCATGGATTAAGGAACTCTCACCTAAGCAGAGTACACCAAAGGGAGAAACAAACGCTGAGTTAACACCAGCGTTCGTAAAATCGATACCACGTTTAGAGTTACCGCGGTTTTCAGGAGATCCAATTGAGTGGCCTCAGTTCATATCACTGTTTAAATGTTTAGTTCATGACCAACCACTCACTGATACGCAGAGAATGACTTACCTCCAAAGGGCTTTGCTTGGAAATGCGAAGAAAGCTATTGGAGGAATGCTCAACCATGGCCATCTCTATAAAGCAGCCCTGACAGAACTTTAAGAACAATTTGGAAATGAGGAACTCGTTGCTGGAGCCTTCATGAAGACCGTACTTGATCACCCAATCGTTGTTGAGGGAGACACAATACAACTTCGATCGTTCTACAACACGCTACACAATGCCGTCGCCACAATGAAGAGTTTAGGATACTCACACGATTTAGCGTCTTCAACTAACGCCCGTGCTGCATTACAGAAATTGCCCGACTCGTTAAAGGAAAAGTGGGGAGAAAGGAAGGTTGAAATGCATCCCACCATTCCTTCATTAGTTGACCTTGATGAATGGCTTCGTGCGAGACTACGCGCGAAAGCCTTAGTCAGTGAACCATTACCTAGCTTAGGTAAGCCGCCAAAGAATGGACGTACTGGTAATAGAAGGCCGCCACGAAGGGATCAACGCGTCGAAAACCGTCAAGAACGACCTTATCTATTCTCAACCCTAGCGACAGGTGCTACGACAGGGAATCAGAGCTCGCCCACAGCCAAGACCTGCATGGTATGCGATAAGAAACACTCGATTGAGAAGTGTGACAAATTTCTAGCGATGGATGTGAATCAGAGGGCACAGTTAGGCAAGGAAAAGAAGTTGTGCTTTTGTTGCTTTGAGTCAACGAATCACCAATCTCGTGACTGTACGCGCAAAAAACGATGTGACATGCAAGGCTGTAACAAATACCACCACCCGCTCATCCACGGCGCAGCACCAGTTTTCGTTGAAACGCCACCTTTGAACAGTACCGCACCCATCCCACGGTTGAACGCCGCGGCACCCGTCTTCGTTGGTACTTCGTCTGTGAGTAGAGTTTCCTCCGCAGTTCTGCTGCAAATCGTACCCGTAGCCGTTGTGACCTCTAAAGGTGTTAAAGCAAACACGTTTGCACTTTTGGACTGCGGCAGCCAAACTTCGCTTATCTTGGAGAACTTTGCTGACGCTATTGGTCTTGCTGGTGGTGAACCAGTACGTTCGAGAAAAGTGTCATTCCACGTTGGTGCTGTTGAAGGAACAAAAACAGACACCGAGATAGCCGTAGACGAAGCTTGGACCGTACCCCAGTTGAACCTGCCCCCGCAAAGAGTGACACGTACGATGATGCAGGACTTCCCCCACCTAACGGATCTGAGTATTCCTGAAGTCGATTCCAAATATGTGACAAGTTTGCTGGGAGCGAATGTTCTAGAGGCGACACTACAGCATGATGTACGAAGAGGTCGTACAGGACAGCCCGTTGCCATTCTCACAGCCTTTGGCTGGACCCTTGCTGGCTCAGTCGATTCGGTCGTTAAACCCGAGCGTCTACATGTCATGCACGTGCACCGTGTCCTGAACGTTGAAGAATCATTAAACAAGCAAGTGGAAGACTGGTGGCGAACAGAATCGTTTGGTACAAAGTATGAAGACGTAACACCCCGTTCTCGCGAAGACAAAAGGACTCTTGAAACGTTAGAGAAAACTGTGAAACGTGTGTCTGACGGGTATGAAGTCGGAATGTTGTGGAAGGAACAAGATGTAAAGTTTCCGGACAACCGCCTCATGGCAGAAAAACGACTGGAGTCCACTGAAAAGAAACTGAAGCGTGAAAAGGAACTTGCAAAGAAGTACTGCGCCATTATTGACAACTATGTTGACAAGGGGTACGCTCGAAAACTCACCCCGGAGGAGGCATCTGTCCCGAATCCGAAGCAATGGTTTCTGCCGCACCATCCAGTCCGTAATTTTAACAAGTCGGACAAAGTCCGAATCGTTATGGATGCTGCCGTCAAGCATGATGGAGTATCATCGAATGACAAACTTCTCATCGGGCCCGATCTCCTGAATAGCCTAGTGGGTGTGCTGTTGCGGTTTAGAGAGCAGCGCGTTGGCCTGGCTGCCGACATCGAAGCCATGTTTCACCAGGTTCGAATTATAGAGGAAGACCAACCCGCCCTGAGATTCCTGTGGCGGAACCTAGAACTGCAGCGCCCACCTGATGTTTATCAGATGCTCGTCACGATTTTCAGAGCAGCGTCCTCCCCGTGTATGGCAAACTATGTATTGAGAAAGACAGCTCTCGACAATTATGGAGACGCTGCATTTTCTACCGAAACGATCGAAGCCGTAGAGAAGAATTTCTACATGGATGACTTCTTGAAATCCTTGTGTGACGAAGCCACCGCAGTGCGTCTGTTCCATGAAATGACCTCTCTCTTGGCACGCGGCGGTTTCAAGCTGACAAAGTGGATCAGTTCCTCCCGGGAAGTCCTGTCGCAGATCCCTGCCCAAGAGAAAGCGAGCCCGTCAGTCAGCTTTGATGAATTACCAATTGAACGTACACTGGGCTTGAAATGGAACACTGAAACTGACTGTTTTCGTTTCTCTGTTTGTTCACGCCAGACCCCTGAGTCTACCAAGCGTGGCGTCCTTAGTCGCATATCAACCGTTTTCGATCCATTGGGAGTGCTAGCTCCATACATGCTGCCCGCGAAATGTCTAATCCAGTCGCGTAAGGGCTGGGACGATCCCTTAGATGAAGAAGACCAGAGTACTTGGCACGAATGACTTGGTGACCTGATGAAGCTAAGTGAATTTGAACTGCCTCGTTGTTTATGTGTTAATGCCTGCCCTGAAGCGTCGATACAACTTCACGTGTTCGCCGACGCATCCGAAATGGGATTTGGCGCCGTTTGCTATGCTAGATACTCACTCCCTGATGGCACGATTAAAGTTTCGTTTGTTATGGCGAGGAACTGCGTCGCACCGTTAAAACAGTTGAGCATACCTCGTCTAGAGCTTCAAGCTGCTGTCTTAGCCGTAAGGTTATGCTGCCTGATCAAGCGAGAGTTGACTCTTACCATTGAAGACACCATCTTTTGGAGTGACTCTAAAACTGTGTTACATTACATAGCTAGTGAAAGCCGACGTTTTCACACATTCGTGGCAAACCGAGTATCGGAGATTCACGACGCTACCGACCCCACACAGTGGAGACACGTTCCCGGTCATTCTAACCCGGCCGACGATTGCACCCGAGGTCTTCGAGGTTCAGATTTGGATCAGCATTGCCGATGGTTGAACGGCCCTGCCTTTTTGTCCAAACTCGAAGAACACTGGCCTCAAAGTTCGTTTACCTGACCCCTCTGTGAAAATGACAAAGAAGTGAAGAACACCAAGTGGTCTGGGCATGCGTCTGTTGGCGACACGAGAGCGTATTTTCCAGACCCAGAGAAGTTCTCCTATTGGACAAGAATTCGTCGTGTTGTCGCGTGGATGTAAAGGAAAGCGTGAAGACCGCGTTCTGTCATCTCTAACTGCCGCAGAACTCCACAACGCAGGGATAATCACCGTACGAAAGGCTCAAATGGACTCGTTTCCCCTAGATTTTGAAGCCTTGAAATCAAACAAGCGACTACCAGTAAAGAGCAGACTCAGTGCACTCAACCCCTACGTGGATGAAGTTGAATGTTTGAGAGTAGGTGGCCGTCTACGCAAAGCCCCTCTTCCTGAACAGTCACGACATCCTTTGATATTGGACCCGAAGCACGAAATCACACGCCTATTCGTAATGCACCACCATCTTCGTTTGTACTGTACAAGTAACAAGCAGGTGTTGAACGAGCTACGGCAGAAGTATTGGATCCTGAAAGGGTTAGCTACAGTTCCGAAGATTACATCCAGTTGTCCCTCATGTCGTAGACTACGAGCGAAACCCGAGCCTCCTGTCATGGCCGATCTGCCCGATTCGAGACTGGGATATCAGCAACCGCCCTTTACAAATACTGGAGTTGACTATTTTGGTCCCATGCTTGTGCGCCACGGGAGAAAGACCGAAAAGCGCTACGGAGTGCTATTTACGTGTATGACTACTCGCGCAGTACATCTCGAAATTGCTCATTCGCTGGACACTGATTCTTGCTTGATGGCTATAAGAAGGATGATAGCCAGACGCGGAAGGCCAGCCCATATTTGGTCGGATAACGGCACTAATTTTGTTGGAGCCGAGAATGAGCTCCGAGAAGCTATCAAACGCCTGGACAGCGAACGAATCGGCAATCAGCTGTCTGATGATGGAGTGCAGTGGCACTTCAATCCCCCGTCTTCACCACATTTCGGTGGTGCGTGGGAACGCCTCGTTCAGTCTGCTAAAAGAGCGCTTAAAGCGGTGGCAGGGAAGCAGTGTGTAAACGACGAAACGTTACTCACATTTATGGCTGAAGTGGAGTCATTGATGAACGGTCGCCCTTTGACTCATGTTAGTACCGATTACCGTGACGAAGAAGCCCTGACGCCGAATCACTTCTTGCTTGGACGGATAAACCCTAATTTCCCGCCAGATGTCGTCAGTGACAAAGACTTGTGCAGTCGTCGGACATGGAAGCATGCACAAGTAATGACCCAACACTTCTGGAAACGTTGGCTCCAAGAATATCTGCCAGCACTAACGGAGCGCCGAAAGTGGAGAAACGAAGCTCGTAATGTCTGTGAAGGAGACCTTGTCCTCGTCGTCGACGAAAAATCTCCGCGTGGGTGTTGGCCGTTAGCACGTGTTCTTAGAGTGTTTCCTGGAGACGATAGAAGAGTTAGAGCAGCTGAAGTTCGTACCAAGAGTGGTGTTTACACTCGACCTGTAGTTAAACTGTGTTTACTAGAAAGTGCGAAGTAGTGTCCGCCGCCTCGCCCCGCCGTTGAACACGGGGGGAGGATGTTCGCGCCAAAATCCATGCACGTGACATTGTTGTGTGACATGCGATCGAGACTGACCTTTGTATCCTTTTTTCCTTTTTTTGGAGGTCCCGTCTAGAATTCCGTGTAGTCGAAGTTGTGAATAAATTCGTGTTGCAGTTTACCGTTTTCGCCGTCTTAAATCTCCGTCAAATCGTCCGGAACAGTATGCATATTTAAGTACGAAACAAGTGGCTGGCTAATAAGTTGAAAACAAAAGAAATGACATCGAGGTCAAAGAGTAGACTAAAATTTGATTGTGCTTTTATATTTGGTCAGCATAAATAATCGAAACAACGATTAGTCGATTGTTAGTGAAATTTACTTGGTGAATAGTTTTCACGTGACGTAATCAAATTCTAAAATCCAAAACCTAGGAGCCACCAAAATTTTTATACTCATCAGGCATAAGAGGTGCTAAATTTATATTTGTGTACAACTTGTCAACAGCTCAACAGCGTCCTTCGTTTGGAAATCAGCACATTTTGAATTTCAAAGTTATGGCGGTGCGGGACATAAAGTTACGATCGTGTTTGTCGAAAAACACATGCATACATTTGTCATACTCATCTCGTGAGCTTTAACCATTTGAGAAGTTTAAGTATTAGGAAAAGTGTTACATAAATAACTGTTTGTTCAGTACAAGTAACCAGTCGCCTAGATAACCAAAGTAAATTCCAGAAGTTTACATTATTTCCGGCCGCCATAGTGGTGTTCCACTGAGGTACACCAATATGGCGGCTCCATACTGGGCTCTGTATATTTGTGCGGAACAATTCGACGAATATCTTAAGTTTGGAATAACGTAAACAGTGTATTCTTTATTTATCTTCTATAATATTGAAGTTTATTGACTCTGTCCGCTTTAATGGTTTTCGATTTATTTTTTGGTCACGTGATTGAAACCGCTCTATTTCACGTCTTCTGTCATCAAAGATCCAGAGTGCGTTCGACGCCTTCCATTCACTTGGCTTCAGTTAATTTTTGACTTGTTTTCCCGAAATCCAAGCTTCTTTAATGCTGAAATCAACATTTTAAATATCAGTATGAAACTGTACTTGATGAGCATGATTTTTCCGATTACAATGTTTGGAGTTTTTTACATTGCGTGACACTGCTATTCACGAATAACAAAGTTGCAGTCAGTGTATTTAAAACTGCAGACTGTTGACTGCACTGATTAATTGTCCGTCAAAACATTAAAAAATCGGCAAGTAGTAGCAGTAGCCAAATAATTACAAACCCGAGTCAAGAGGAGAATGACAAATTATACCATTTCTAAACTTTGTAAACTAATCAGCGCAGCAAACGGAACACAAGCAGGCTAAAATGCAAACATAAAATTCACGATTACAAAGACTGTCACGGCACCGATCGAAATCTGCTGTTTATATATATTCGCACCAGGAGTTGTGCAATCTACTGCGTTACAAGGTCCTTCTTGGATAAGAACAACGCTGATTTGAACAGTAGAGCGTCAAAACTCTGTACGCGGACAGAAGTTGAATCTCCAATGAAAAGCATCTGAGTTTAAAAATGTGTTGCTTCAACTTGCTTGGGTGAATTGCAGCTTCTGTTTCCTAGAAAACACACCAGCAGTAGGCAGGCTTCTGGTGTTCTGATAAGAAGTTTCAATAACCCTTGCCAGTGATAGCCCAATAAATCAATACAACTGCGAAAACAGTTTCGACAAAATCGAAATCTGGAAGCACACGCATGAGATCGAAGCTATTGGTGCCAAACCCTGATCGCCTGGCATCGCGATCACACCCGCGAGACATCCCCCGGGACTGACACAATTAGTAGAGGGTCTCAATGGGGTAGTGTCTTTAACGGTTAACGGACCTGTTAAAAAATAATTACCATTGTTTAAAGAAGTTAAAAATTAACTTTCATTGTTGTAAAGTCTCAGGAACGTTCTGGGGTAAAACTAGAGCCGAAAAAATCGTCTGCTCTCGCAGGCTATACCACAGTAAGCTACAACTGGTCTAGATATTCATTCCCACACTTGTACAATGCGGTACTTTGACGAAAACAAAACACATAAAACAAGAAAGTATATTTACTCGTAAATAGCTAAAATGAGAAATGTGCCCAATGAAACATTTGAAATAACACCCATGCTGCATGGGTAACAGTTCTGCTATTCACCTTAATGACGTGGCTTACCGTTTTGTGACCGGCTAAACATCAAACCGTATCCACGCTTTGACTTGTCTTCCAGACCTTGTTATCACAGATTTGCCAATGACCAGTTCCTCTGAGTCAAGATATGCTGAATCAAAAAGATTGAAATCAGCCTCGGACGCAGGCGTGAGTTGCGGAACAATGTAATCACTTACGAAACTTATTGCACACCCTTCGTCAGCAACAGAGCGGTTTCTAAGGAGGCAGTGTGCGTCGGGTTAACTTGGCCGGCTGGAAGATGTACCCTTGTAGCAGCGTTAGGATTGACTTTGCATACACTGCCGGAGGAAGACAAATACAGCCACCGAGATGATCCCAGACCCCGAAATGATCCCCAATTTGACCCTGAAATGATCCCGACCCCGAAATTATCCCCAATTTTTTTTCACGCTGACCCCGAACTGATCCCCGAGTAATTTTGGGAATTCAAGACACAAAGTCTTCACACGAGACCTTAGACTTTTATTTCTATTGCCAGAATTTTTTTACGGTTAATATTTTTTTACGGCTAAAGGTTAATTTGTTTCAATTTTCACGCCTAACGGTTAGATTTTTGGACGTTTTATGGCTAACGGTTAACCCCATTGAGACCCTCTTAGTAGGCGTTCTTGGAACGCAATTTTAAAAGGGCGGTTTAGCAACTAGGACGGCAACGGCAACGAGAACGCCACAAAACAATAGGTTTAATCAGCAAAAACAATCGCTCTGTACGTGCGTTTTATAGTTTTGTACATTTCTGTGCCTTCATGTGCAAAACAACAACGTGAATTCTCTACTTGCACAAATCCCATAATACACCTCTTTTACCCCCCAAAATTTTGCATAATCATTGTTTGCAATTTCTCCTGGGACATGAAGATGTCCCAAGGGAAATCTAAAATGGGGGGGGGGGGGGGTGGTAGAAGCGGTGTATTATGGTATTGTGCAAGTAGAGAATTGACCAAAGTTTATGTTTTCTCGAGAACGTGAGCACATGGCGGCAAAGTTTTCTTTCTTTTTCCTTACTTTAACGCCGTTCATAGTAATTTAGTTCCTGGACAGTTGGTCAGCATCGTCCAAGTCAAACAGATTTCAATAATTGCGAAAGCGTCACAGAAACGAGAAGTTGCTTTTTGAAATGACGTTTTCGTTGCCGTCGCCGTCGTCGTTGCTAAAACTAACAATCTTTAAACGTGCTTCGTCATCGTTCTTTCACTTTGAAAAAAATAACCTAAATTTTTCAAAATCGTCATTTTCAATCCGTTTCAATCTTCACCAACTTCAGCCATTCTTGTTCCTGTTTGGTTTAGTATCACTTCCTTTGGTGTTTTTCTTCCTTAGCAAACTTTTATTTTTTAGTTTTCCTAAATTTTAAGGGTAATTTAGGTTGTTGAAGAAATAACTCAAAATATCGTGACGTAACTCCTTTAATTAACACTGACGATGGGGTTCTGTCCTCGTGTACCGGTTCACAAGAGCCGACACAATAGACCCAACAATACACAACAGCTAACCAATGACTCCTAAACAAAGAAAGAACAATGGTTATTCCCTTGTGCACCGGTACACGAGGAAAGAACCGACGATGGCTCGACATTAATATGATTTCTCAAGTTCAAAACCTGTAAACAGCGGTTTCTCACGTTTTGGGAGCTCATCGATCAACAATTACCCGAACTAATGTGCCTGCGAAACGAACCTAACTTGCTAAGAAATTGTCTGGGTGATGGACTACTGCATTGAACTACTTAATGTTGCATTGGTCCATGCCTCCTATGCCTCCTTCAAACCTTTACTTGTTGAATGTCAAGGGGGTTTTGCTTAGATGGCGTAGATGGGGAAATTATTATGTACCAAGAAACTGTTAAGTAAGAAAAGGAATCCCCGTTCCCAATGACAATTATTTGAAATCTATTTTTAGTTCGCGCCATGTTGCCAATTTTTGTCTGTTGTTCCCAAGACTTCACGGTCTACCTTCACATCAGTTGTCACGGTAACATGCAGTAGGCAGTTAAACGGCGTGTAACAAGAGCATACGCGGATAACTTCCTGAGTTTTAGCTAGTTTATGAAAAGGAGAAAATTTACACTTTTAACCGCGAAGCCGAGATATACCTATACCTGAGTACTGAGCTTTCTTTAGTCGCATGATTTGAAAAAATTTGCTCGCTTCAGATGTAAAACAAGATGCTGTAATGTTGATAAAAGTGTTGTTTTTGTCACTGACTTGTATATTGTAGCAAGACGTTTCGGCTAACTCTTAAGCCTTCATCTGTTGAAAAAACCGCTTGATGTTACGCGCGATTTAAAAACTTTTTAAATTGAAACGTTGCGCGTGCTGTATGCGCGTGACTCGAGAGAATTCAGTTAAGTGCGTGCTAGGCACTTGTAGACTTCTGGGATGACCATGTGATCATTTCCAGCGTTGGGGTCTTTTACAGACATCCAAGCTTCTAGAAAAAGCACGCGCAACGTTTCAATTTAAAAAGGTTTTAAATCGCGCGTAACATCAAGCGCTTTTTTCAACTGATGAAGGCTTAAGAGTTAGCCGAAACGTCTTGCTACAATATACAAGTCAGTGACAAAAACAACACTTTTATCGACTATGTCATCTCCTGACTACAATTACTCAATTTTTAAATGCTGTAATGTTCTTGGTTTTGTTTGGTGTCTCTCGAGCCCATTCAGTGTATCACCGAAAAAGAATAAGACAGTACAAGCTACTGAAGATACATTTTTTGTTTCAGGTGCGAGTTGAATCGAATGTTTCCAGGAATTTTGGTGGGCGATTCCGAGAAAGCGTGCTACTTGAAATTTTAAAGATGGCAGCAAGAAAACTTCGGCAGCACACAAAAACCGACTAAAGAGGATTTGATTTGATTTAGCGATAGCAGCGTTTATGACTCGCTGGTTCAATTCTACCTGTAACCATCCCCCCGAGGCAACCCCGGGACAAGTACAGCCCTTTCGGGCCGGGGGTGGGGAATTGTTTTAAGCGGTCTTGTCCCGGGGTGAGGGGGGGGGGGGGGGTTGGGGCAAATCAAAAGTACTTTTCCGATGTTCTTCCGAGTACGTCACTTATCGGTTGACACGATTGTGCCGTACCGCGCGAAGGAGACTGCCTATAGTGGAATCCCGATTTCTCGAACCCTCGGTTTCCCGAACCTCCCGATAACTCGAACCAAACCTTGTTTCCCTTGGATTTGCTTCCCTCAAGCTCTATAATTTCACCCCCGATTTCTCGAACCCGCGATTTCTCGAAACTCCCGATAACTCGAACCAATTTTGACTCCTGTGGAACAAATTGATCCTCGAAAACTCGAACCTGCTTAAAGGGATACAGTCAGCTGGTGCACTCGCGCATTGGATACCATTTCATACAAAGAGTATTATGGTATTTTCTGAAGTGGTCTATGGTGCGTTTACAGGCTAGCTTTGAATTTAATGGAATTAATTCCATCGAAAGTTCGGCAGCTATTCGATTTTCTTGCGGTAAAAAAAAATGTTTAGAAGATATTTAAAACAGCATACATTTGTTCAGACGGCTATTTTCACTACTAAAATACCGCGAAAAGCAGGCGTGCAGTCCGGCAAGAACATCAAACTCTCGTGCGCATCGTGCACACGGGCAATGGATTTTGCACGGGACGCAAATGTAGCTATAAAAGTCACAGAACGTAAGATATCGAACACTTTCTCATCTCGTCGAAGACGAACCCGTACTCACGCGCTGACTATTGCCCGTACGTCGCCGAAGCAGCAGTTCTCGTATCATGAACCCTCAATAACCTGACCAAGACGCGCTGCAAGCTCTCCAAGCTTTAGCTCCACTCAACCCTGCACAGGTTCCTCCAGCTCTTTACGCCAATCCGGCTCCCGTTGCCAACAATCTCGCTCAACCTGACCAAGTAGCCGCAAACCAACCTAACGAGGTAGATATGTTATCCTCGTTCGATTTCGTTTTTGTTTTTGCTTTTTGTTCTTTTGTTTGTTGTACAGTGTTATGCCTTGTGACGTCCACCCTTTGGCACCGTTAACGGCAAGTCCATGCTTCTAGCATTTCATGTGAAACAAAATAATTTTGCGTGGGGTTTGCAGCGGCAAAAATTCCTTACTTGTTTGCGGTGCCTTTAACGGCAAAATTCATGCCTTAATCATTTCATGCTTAACAAAACAGTTTAAGTTGCGCCTTCAGCGGCTTTTGATAATGTTTATGTGATTGGGGTGCCTCTATCGGCAAAGTTTGGTGGTGCCTTCAGCGGCATAGAATCCATGTATTTGTGGTGCCTCTAACGGCAAAGTTTGGTGGTGCCTTCAGCGGCATAAAATCTATATATTTGTGGTGCCTCTAACGGCAAAGTTTGGTGGTACCTACAGCGGTATAAAATCTTCTTGTGGTGCCTTGAACGGCAAAGTTCATGTTTTTATCCTTTCATATTCAACAAAACATTCTTTCGTGGTGCCCCCAGCGGCATAGCATTCTTCGCTTGTTCGTGCTGCCTTCACGGCAAAGTTCATGCTTTTATCCTTTTATGTTAAATAAACATAACATTTTTACGTGCAGCCCCCAGCGGCACAGCATCTTTCGCTTGTTCATGGTGCCTTTAACGGCGAATTAAAGTTCATGCTTTTATCAGGTCGTGTTTTACAAAACATTTTTTACGTGGTCCCCACAGTGGCATAGAATTTTTTCACTTGTCCGTGATACCGCCAACGGCAACGTTCTTGCTTTTCTTTTTTCTATCCGTGCATTAATACAACCTTCCGTGGTGCCTACGGCGGCATAAAATCTTGTTTGTGGTGCCTTTTACGGCAAAGTCCATATTGTGTTATTGCTGAAAGGTAGGAACGTTGTGTATAGCGCATTATTGTACCCCGGTTATGCAAAAGTACCTGGTGTTCCATGCGGTTCTCAACCATTCCTACCCAGCCTCGCAATCACGTCTGAATTTTAAGATACCGGAAGTGGGCTATTTATGTGTCACCTACAGCGGCTTTAGTCGTATTCGTTTGTAGTACTCCTAACGGCAAAGCCCTTACATGCTTCTAGGCTTTCTGTTTAGCGGACGTAAAATGCAAACCTAGCACCTTCTGTTTTTCCCGGGGTGAGTGCCCCCTCATTTCGTGCCCATCTCGTACCCAGTGCCCATGCTTTGTCGACCAGAAGGGTAACCTTAGCACAAACCCTATACCCGCCTCCGGGCAGGTCCTGGTCCGGCATTGCCATGGGCTCCCCCTTCCCAGTGCTTCTATTCACTTTTTGGATTAATTTTTTTCCGAAGTTTTAGACGTATGCATTTTTCACATTCGTTTTAGACTGCGGCAATAAGTTTCGACGAATTTTGCTCGCAACCTGTACCCCGGAATGAAGTAAATTGGTGTACCTGGGAAGGCAAGAGGCCCAGCGAAGCCGGACCAGTGCCCTCGTTAGACAACGCGGCCAGCGGCAGCGCTTGTGCAAACCCAAAGATGTTAGCTTTCCGCGATCCTGCATCATTCACCGCGGGGAATTTGTCTGCGTGCGCGTCATCGTGGGAAACAGTGTTAGAAGGAAATTCAAAGAGGGATGAATTGTGGTCGTACATCTCAGAAGGGGTAGACGTTTTTCAGTTCTTAATAGCGGTTTAGTTTTGAGTTTTGGGAGGATATGGAAGCACACAGGAATTGCTGGGCCTGCAACACGGTGTGCAGGTTTGTGGGACACTCGCAGATGCGAGGGTGTAGCGATAGCGAATGAAGCGCAGGGCTTCTCGAATTTACCCCATAACTGAACCACGCTCGGCTATGAGCGGTTACATAGCAGTGAAAAGAGAATCCTATTTTCACTACTAAAATACCGCGAAAAGCAGGCGTGCAGTCCGGCAAGAACATCAAACTCTCGTGCGCATCGTGCACACGGGCAATGGATTTTGCACGGGACGCAAATGTAGCTATAAAAGTCACAGAACGTAAGATATCGAACACTTTCTCATCTCGTCGAAGACGAACACGTACTCACGCGCTGACGACCCTCCCGCCTCCCCTTCGGCGACGTATTTCAAAGGGAACACCTACCTATTTCGCTCCTGTGTAGCTCGCTCATAGCTCCGGGCTTCTCGAATTTACCCCATAACTGAACCACGCTCGGCTATGAGCGGTTACATAGCAGTGAAAAGAGAATCCTAAACGTCATTGTAGATAACCAATGAGGCGCCGGGCATAAAATAACCACGCATTATGTCACCGAACCAAAAATAGATTTTGAATAATTCTCATGGAGAGAGGGCCATGTATGGGGGATTCATTTTCTTACTTAATAGTTTCTTGTGTGTACCCAAAATATATGGATATATTTAAATCGCTTTAGATGACATAACAGATTATGGGATATATAGATCGCTTTAGATTATAGATTATATGGGTTAGGGTTAGGGTAAGGTTTCATCCGTCGTTAAAATGAAAAAGCTATTTTGAACCGTTAAGAAAGCGAAGGTTTTTCAGGACCTCAAGGTTCAAATGAATTTTTTTGTAATTGAATTTAGCTTGATTCCGATTCGCTGGCTCCTGACGGCCGATTTGGAATGGTGGTTTCTCAGCGAGCGCGAGTTATTGCAACATTTACCCGCCATAGAACAGACAGGCCGGGAACTCGGTTTTCTTTTTATTTTCAAAAGGCTATGCGATTCATGGAAAATACATTACCTGACTCGTGAATTCCACATTAAATTTCACTTGAAAAACTGATATCGCACTAATCGCATCGCGATTCGTGTTTTTCGCGTAAAATTTAACGAGGAATTCCCTCGTCAATTTAATTGTTCCTTGTTATCGATATAATATATCTACCGCGTAGTTATGTGATTCCTGTTCCAGCGGAAAGTAACCTAAACCGATCAAATGAACGTGGGTTTCTTATGTGAAATTGAAAGAAATTATGGGATAACTTGAGATGACAATATCTCCTTAACGAACCCGGTAACCCATTCCTTTACGCCGCTTAAAATGGGCTAAGCCCAAATATCTCGTTCGTGTTTCAAGCAATGCAAAATCTCTATGCTAAATTCACGCGTCTGTCTTGGGTTTTGCTCTAAATTTTTGGGTGATCTTTGATGACTTTTGGAAAGAGATATTTCAGCTTGAAGGATTGGGTAAAATTTCGGAAAATATTAAATGCTGAAGATTTAATGAAGTTTTAAAAAATTGGAATTTGATGTTAAAAAATTGTAGATGGTAACCAAACAGTCCCCTACCAACCTGGGGTGCTATTTTTTGGGGGTAGGGGGTAGGGGGTGAACTGTCTGGTGGCGTTAAAACTAATTTTTCTTTTAAAACGACTAAAAATTTCATTCAAATTGACGTGTAACCCCACGTTAATTGAAAAGGCCACGAAATTTTAGCGATTTCTCGCTTCTCAGAAATGAAGCGATGCAATTACTTTTTAATTGTCCAGCAAGCGATACAGGTTGGGATAAATTGTTCCGCTGCCAACCAATCAGATGAGAGTATTCATGACAACAATGTTGCGTTAATAACCAGTTACCATAGTAACATAACCTGTTAAATCGCCCTTAAATTTTAGCTTTGAGTGCTTATAACTCCAAAACGAGCTCGGTGATCCCCATTTTTTATTACTGATTTTTAATCAGCACATCAAGATACAACTTTTTGCAAAGTTTAAAAAATCTTAGGATCGAAACAGAGCCACCTTAAATTTTCATAACTGTTTAATCACTTGTCGAAATCTTTCTTCCAATGCTTTGTTAAACATTTTAATAATACAATATGGCGATGCCTCATGCATCACAATTAATCTGGAATTTTGCGAGCATTGCCTATATTTATTTGTTATGAATCCACGATGTCTCCGAGGAGTTACACCAACGTTTTCCGCCAACATTCCAATGTAAACATCTTCAAGTTTCAGAGGTTTTATCGGGTCAAATATGTTCACAAATGTACGAACTAGATCTTTAGATAACACATAGGCCGGACCGAGGCAAAATTTGGGTAGAATTTCCCTTTCGTATTCCTCGTAAGTTAACGCCCATTTTCCTTCTCGTTTCGTTTTTGATCGTTTTGCGACATTTCCAAGATAAAGCTGATTCTTCGGGGTCTCGGGTTGTATTAAATAATTTAAAAGATTATAAATGTTGACAAAGACGTCGTCGTCCGCTTTTAAGAGGAAATCGAAGTCGCAGTACGTCACTGCCCATTCAAGACCCATTTCAGTTTTTAGAGTCAAATTGTAATAAGAGTCTATTTGGGATCCTTGGACTATATCACCATAAATCGTTGTCTCCGCAGACAAGTATTTCATCTTCCATGGATGCTGTGGTTGCCCCAACAAAAACATTGTTCTCCATGATTTATTGATGGAATGATCGGTACCCCACGTTTGGCGAATCACTCGCCTATTATTAAAATTCAGCGGACTGGAATGAACCAGAATTAATAGCAGGAATTTCTGTGCGCACGTCGTTCGAGTTTTCAAAAACGTTCGATGTTTAGTCTCAGTAATTTGTTGTCGGTTGGCTGTTTTTTCCGTGATCGAGTATTTAATTGATGATGGGTGATACTGGTACATATTCCATTCCTGTGACGTTTGGTGGAAGTCTTCTTTCTTATCAGCTAGAAGGAACACACGTCTTTGTGGCCGAGCTGTGGAGCGATCCACTGTAGAGGTCCACAGATATATTACCAAAACAAAACAAGCATAGCCACAAGCCAGTAACAGGAAAACTTTGATCTTCCTCATTGGCATCTGCATTATATTCCCCTCACTACTTGTATCACCTTTTCTTTTTCTCCTGTGAATTAAAATTAACCAAAAATTACGTTAGAGACATGTCTGTCTTAATTTGTTTGCTAGTTTATTTAAAAACGTCTGGACAAAAGCAGGTGGACCGCCAAGTCGCAAGCTTTGTATATTCATGACGAGAATTCAGCAAATTTTATTGTTTGTTCGTCTCCTCTTTGCATGGGAAAGAATAATACTGTAGGAAAAATATTTAGGGATGAGACAACCATTATGTATAGTTGAATGTTGAGCGTTTCGTACGACTGCGTATTAATTGTGTGCAGTATTTTAATGAGCAGTCGTGGGAAATTTATAGCAGGGTCAGGTGAACTCGACAAGTTGACGCAATCGCCAGTAAATATTTTAAAGAGATAAATGTATATTGCATGACCAGTTACTGTAAGTTTGTTTTTATGCCATTTGTTTCATCCCGTCCAAATTTATTGTTTAAACAGGAGAACTGTAAATATGGAAGCTCAGCTTTGTATCACAAAAAAACGTGGGTATATTATGTGTTCTGAGGATACATGAAAGATTATTAATTTCGAGCACAATATACCTAGCTTTGGAAATAGTAAAATGGCCACCAATATATCAGCCTTTTGGACTAGCAAGCTGATACATGGATTCCTTGAAAATGTTTTAAAAATTTTACACATTGTTTATTTAGCATATTATGTAGAACGAATATATACGTACAAAAAAAGCAGTGCTTTGGTTATTTTTTGAAATCCGGATTTCCCAATAAAAGTCCAAACCCTTAGGAAATCTAAATCCAGATTTCCCAATTGATTGCGCCCTTAAGGATCATTATTTTTATTACCGCTGTTGTACACATCTAAATGCAGTCCAGTCCCTGAAATCTCCCTTCCCCGCGCCCTGTATAAGGGCTGAACCCAGGCCGGGGCCGCTGAGTTAAATGTACGTTTCCAAATGTACTGCCATATATGGTTTTTCCTCAGTTTTTAGGGGGAAAATGGCGGATTTCGGAGCATGCGCGTGCAAGTTATCCTAGGCCCTCTCGTTGCGCATGGGTTCAGCCCATGGTTTCCGCGCAGCACATTTTTCTTTCGTAAACAAGCGATGCCATTTTAGCGAAATGGTTATCATCGAATTTTTTTCCCACAGAAAAGAAAGAAAAATTGTACGTCAATGACCACAATCGAACGCTGAACCTCTGACATGCCTACATCCCTATCTCACCACTACACTACCAGGCTGATCCGCCAAATTCCATTAAGATTTAATTATAAAAATAATGACTTTGTTAATCTATTTTACTTTACTATTGCCCCAGCCAACAAATGAAAGCTAACCGAAAGCAAACCAGTTATAAAGTGAGCAATTAAGCAATTTGAGAGTGGTTATTAGTCTATCACCAAATTATAACCAGTTTCTACCTAGTCCAGGCCTAAGCTAGAGCAGATATAGCATCGTAACTACGAAAAGCTTGGTTACCAACTATGGCATCGACCGTTAGAAATGACATCGCTTGTTTACGAGAGGGCAATCAGCTTCAGCACATATGTTCAGCGGAAGAGAAAATTCAGGAACTGGACTTAGCTAAGTGACAATAAATTACTTCATTGAGAATTTTGATTCTTATTTTATAGGGAGAGGGAAGTAAGCTACACAGACGGTTTTGCTTTTGAACTCAACGAACGGAAATAATTCCCGTGTGCAAGCGTCTTTTGTTAATCTTTTCTGTGTGCACGCGTTCGTTTATTGCGTGTTTCGGGAGCAATTACAACGCTTTAGTGCACGCGCAGGTTTGAAAAGTAGATATCAGATCCTGTTAAAGTGAATCCAGGTAATGGAAAACAAGTCTGCTCAATCTGAGGGAAATGTACCTTAAACCTGCGAATAGGCAGTGTAATAAACGTAATGTTTACCAAAATGTCAATTACCGAACTGAAACGTTATGAATTAGCAGTGCTAATTTTTTCTGACTTATTTTTAGCCAGCTCAAAAGTCAACAAGAGTTAGTAAAAACAATGCAAATTATTACTGGTTTGACCTCATTCTTGAAGTTTTGTTCGGATGATCAAACGAAGATGGGAGTTGGTGAAAGTTCAAACTCTCTCTCTCTCTCTCCTTTGGCCTGAAACTCTCATGCATTCTCATCGACTCTCATGTGATCTCATGGACTTTGAACGCGAAATTTTTCATAAGAATCGATGAGAGTTTACGCTCGTTTTTCCCGAGATGAAGATAGTTTATAAAATCCAACTCTCGTTAACTCTGATTCCGCTTTGGCCCTTCTATCCCGAAAAGAACAACCTTACCTCTCACATCAAAAAGTTACTTACCAAGTCATCTTACTATCAAGCGCTATTGAAGGCCAAATTAAATATTAAAATTGGGGAAATCTGCCAAGAAGTCCCACTAGCAAGTTTGACTGACTTGCCTTGCGTCATTAATTGGAAGAGCAACTGTTCTGTGTTGCGCGCGCACCAGGTTCGGTCGTACTTCGCAAATACATAAATCGTTTACTAAATTCTTCAAGCGCCACGGTGAAATCATTCGCGTTAAATATGACATTACACTTCGGGATTGTTACGTCGTCTTTGTAACTCTAATTCATTTATACGCGCTGCTTCCGGGTCATTCATTTGGATTTGAAGGCGCGCGCGCGTATTTTCGTATGTGGTGTGCGTGTTTGGTTTATTTAGTTGACATGTATGCTTAGTTCGCAATTTAAAGGTTTAATTTATTTTTCGTTGTTTTCCTTATTACTTTTTCTTGTCAGTAACTGTGCTCACATCGTGGGTGGCTCCACCTGAAATGTTCTGCAATTGGTATAGGATTTAATGGAGCCGAAACCAATTGTGGAATTACAAGCATTTTAGGCATCCTACTGATGAACGGTTATGGCAATTAGATATTTTTTACAGGAGCCAACATTGAGATTGTGGTCTGTCGCCTTTGAATATCTTTGTAAAATAGGGAGCCCAAGCTAAAATTGTAAGTCAAATATAGTCGTCTCTGGACAGAAATATGCATTGCATGTCTTCAATATTTGTAGCTGATAAATTTTCCGTGGATAAATAAAGATTATTTTTTATCTATTTCGTGTTTCGAAGAAGTGCCCATAAGGGCAAACCAATATCACAGACTTGGTTAAAGCCATAAAATTTTAAAATTGCTGACGCACGAACTTCATTCCGATAAAATCAAACATATATACGAACTATCAGGAAGCAAATTATAAAACGGAATAGGCCATTTTCGGGCAAATATATTGTACTTGTTTTAATATGATTTCATTTCTGTTTTAATTTCTTCGCCGTTAGGATCGGTCTACCGTTTTTACATAGCATTTTCGAGATGCTGTTTTCCTCTGTTTCAAGACGAGTCTTGATACCCAACCTTTCATATGGAAATGAGCATTTCTCGCGCTTCTTTTGCTTCGACAATAAAACTCATTTCCATATCAGAGGTCGTGCACCAAGACTCGTTTTGAAACAGAGGTAGAAGGAAACTCCAAAATGGCTTATTACTATCAATCATTCTTATAATACAGATATATCATTTCTTAGGGCCTTAGGGCAAGAAATGTAAAGACTTTGGAATTTATTAGCTTCTTAAGAATAGATATAAATATTATTAAATCTAATAGCTTGAATCGCTTGAATCGCTTTGGAGCACAGGTAACTTTTACGTTTCTTTTCAGTGCCTATTTCTCATTGTATTTTGTTTGGCTACTTAATAATCTGTTGTTGTCTACAAATACAGCTTGCCTTCAGTTTTGCTCAAATAGGCCATCTTTTACTGTTTCTTTTGTCGAATATGGTCATATCCAATCCTTCAAATATAGAGTTGACATCTGCTTCTCTTGTAACCACGTACTGTCCCGTGCGCTCTAAAATAGACAAAAAATACACGAAAAATTGAATGTAAAGAGTAAAGTTATCATTTTCAGCCTTTATTAACTGAATCGCGGTACCAGTAATTCAGACAAACTCGGCACAGTCTCCAGCTCGGGTCATCATGCATACACCACAGCTAGCATCTGCTGCCATTGGCATAGGCTTACGAGATGGAGGGGCCGGGGGGCTACAGCCACTCCAAATTTTGGGCAACTCAGGTTTTTTTGGACGAGGCAACTCGGTATAAATTTTTGGGGAAATGGTTGACCCCCTCCCCCCCCCCCCCCCGGTACACTTATGGCCATTGGTAGCACCACTAATTATCTATTTGTAATTTATTGGCTAGTAAGTAGCTTAAATAAATGCATCTTTGAATCGCTGTTTTTCCGTCATACATTTATATTGAAAGGCTTATCGTTTTGTGTTACTTTAATTTTCATTTGGGTCAAATTCCGTGTATAAAATGTGTTCAGGAAAGTTGTCAAAACAAATATAACAAAACTTGTGTGAATTATCTTGTTTCTTGTTTCGGCTCTACAAATAAAATTAGTCAACGTACTTGCAGAGAATTCCGGCAGTCTTCTAACATCTGTGGATTAAAATTAAAAGGAATAAAAATTGTTAAGCGCGATATATTTGTTTTCTAAGTGCAATACAATGTGCATTCCTTATGTAATACTTTTCTTTTCCAATCGGTCAGCTAAGAATTTTTTTTTATGAAAATGACTGACATATCATACAACATAGTTAAAAATCCCAACTGGCAGGAGGCAGAGCAGTTGTTTATTTACAAAGCGTGGCCGGGATTTTGAACTCGGGACTTCCCGAGAAACAAATCCCACTAGTGACAGGGTTGTGGCCGGAACCCGAGGCCTGCCGATTACAACACCAGCGCCCTAAACCACTCGGCACGCCTTAAAATATGAAAAATCACACACCAATTTGCGAAGAGATGGCGGTTGCGAATAATAGACCTGAAAAAAAAATTCAGGCTTTAAGGATATGCGAACCGGTGCTCTTGTCACTCTTTTTACTGAAAATGGGTCATAGAACTTGGCTTTATTGATATCTTGCACTGGATGAAATAATGGATTTTATCATATTTGTCTTTAAAGAGCCTGACCCACCCACTTTGCATCACGCGTCTCTATTATTGTTATTGTTATCACAAAAAGCGATTGTACAAAAATAACGAACCCCAAAAAAAGAAAAATTAGCGAGGAGTATATTTTCGTAAAGATGTCACCTGCTTGAAGCATTCAACGTCGCTGGAAACAGATAAAATATGTCGGTCGCTAAAACTCGCTTTTTCGGGGGCCCCAAAAATGGCGGTTTGACTTGCGATGATTCAGATTCTTTAAGACAAATCTGAATATTTTAAAGGAAAATTATATGAATTATTTATCATCTTTTCGTCGCGCTTTTCACCTGCAAGCGAAATAACTTGGAGCGATTAACTTCTTTAAATAAGCAAATGTGGGCATGGATGGATTTTACTTCCATATGCTTTTCAGTTGGTAGAAATTAAATAAGTTAGCATTTTTCTTTTATCAAGCTACAAATTGTGCACTCACTTGTACGTGAATATGGTTGAATTAAAAATAAAGTAATCCCCAGAATAACGAAAAAGATTGATAGAAAAAAGATGGATAGAAAGAACTCAGGCACAATGTAAATAACTAAGTAATAATAGAACGATTTCAGTCGTCCGTAGATACCTGTATTTGTTTGTTTTATCTTCTTGTTTGTTGTACATATATCTTTTGTTATAATTTCTTAATATTGTAATATTAATTTTTGAAATAAATAAATAAATAAATTAAAAAAAATAAGAAAATAAAAAAAAAATGACAGCGACACTACGCGCGCTCTCACTGGTCGATAAGTGTGTTTAGATGAGAACATGTGAACACGGTTGTGACGTTTTAGTTTCGTGCGTATTTTTAAGAAATATTTTATAAAAGCAATAGAGGACGTTTTCCTTCCGTGTTTACATGGCCTTATCTAAACACTTAGGGGGTTGGGAGAATTCTCGAAAGTTATCCAAACCCGAGACGCAGTCGAACCCCTTCGAGGCTATATAAACACAAACTACATGTATACGCGCTTTGAATGGTTGGTTTACTGGACCGAGTGTCTGTGTCTTGATTCGCCAGGGTGAATACTTAGATTTTGGTTTGTTTTACGAGACTCAGTTGAAAACTGCTCTAAAGAGTATAAAACACACTCTACTAACTGTACGAACCGAGTGAAATGTTTACCTGTGTTACGATTATCGTTTGTTAATCTCCTGAGCTCCTTAAGCTCTTTGACGTGCTTTCGCCGTAAAGAAAGATACTTTTGTTGAAATTTTGCATGAAACTCTGCAACATCTTGTTTTAGCTCTTCTCTTATTTGATGTCGTGTTATTCGGGGCTCGACTATCGCCACTTGTCTGTCTGAGGATAGAGCAAAATAAAGCAACCGTTACTGAGGTCATATTATTGCTTTGTGCTCGTCTTGAGAACAAGGTGCTGAAAATCCTTAAAGGTCTATTAAAAACACATAATCGAGTCTGCTGATTTTTTCACACATATCATCCTTAGAAAACAAGGAAGTCCTGTTTTTCAGTTATTCGTTTTATTAGTTCTCAAGTCATTTTCATTTGCAATAGTTGTTTTCTTGTGTGCTCATTGGCTCAGACTGAGAGCCACGGTCTATTTCGATCTATTGCCAGTGGTCTATTTCGATCCATGCCAGTGGTGCGACCCCGGTGATTCTCATATCAAACACAAGGAGATGCTCGTCGAAAATCCCTATTTCTTTATTTAGATAAGACAAGAATTTTTTATACACGGTTATTAACAATGGTAATTGGACTGAGTGTAGTCCAATTCTGTCTGTAATCATGCGTGTGATTAACAAAATCGGACGACGGTGAAGCGGGAGACAGATTTGTCTAATCACGAGTATGATTACAGCAGCATTGGACTACATTCGGTCCCATATAACTATAGCAAAATTCGAGAAAACCATCAGCGAAGCGAAACTTGTTGGTTATTTAACCTCACTATGATAAAAAGCGATTTTTGAAACTGAAAGTTCTTGGAATATCGGCCTGACGAAACGAAGGAACATGTTTCCAGGAACATCCGTAGCACGCACATGTTTCCCCAATGTTTCCCCGCCGGTTTTGTCACACGGGAAACATTGTTTCCAGGATTAATTTTTGTTTCGAAGAAGCAAATTTTTCTTCTGCTACACGGCAGAAACCTTTCATGTGTCCGCGTAGCATGGAAACATGTTTCCCGATGTTTCCCAGTTTTGCCATGAGCGGCAACATTTGTTACTTTGCCGTGTCCTCCGCGGACAATTCCCCCCTCTAGCTTCTTCTTTTATGCTACAATCTGTGTGGCCCTTATTTTGTTTTTTTTTCTGCTCTCTTTAATCCTCCAATAGGGCCACAACAACCGCAAGCACAACAGTTACGTCCACATCAGCCACTTTTCAAAAATCAAGTTTCAGCAAAAATGTTGCCGATCAGTCCCGTCCCCAGCGACGAAGGTCTAGATCAAATTAAAACTGCGCATGCACACACGATGTTGTTTCCTACCCAGTGCGGTGAGCGATACATTTCTGCATGTTTCCTACCAGTTTTGCCACCCGGGAAACAATTACAGAAACATGTTTCCTCGTTTTGCTAGGCCTTAAGTAGAAAGAGCGCGCGCACGCGCATCACACAAACCTTTGTTTGGACAGTTTGTTATTGGACACTTCAGCTGCGCGCGCTCCAATTTGGTTAAAAATTGGGCGTGCTAAGAACCAGTCAGATTTTAGAATTTTGTTTGTAAAAACCTGTGAAACTCACCAGTGACGTAAAACAAAGAACGAACAAGACAACAAAGAACCTCGAAACAATGTAGAACAGAAAAACAATTGCTCAAAAACAGAAAAAAGTCACAGGTTTTTACACCGAGGTAAACCCAAGTTTGTTATAATTATGATTAAAATTGTTATCAACTAATTACCTACCTACCTAACTAGAAATACAACAGAATAACATTTATTGGCGTACAACTTAAATGAGACTTTGAGGGCGAAAATGTTGGTATCTGCCCCCAAAACGAGACCACATCCGAAATTTGCACCTCAAGCGTGACGACGAGCATCACCTTCTATTTCATTTGGGAGGCCACCTCCCTCCCCCCTCCCCCGGTAGGTAGAACAGTACAACGAAATGAATAGGCCATTTCCGAGTTCCCTTTTCCCTCAGTTTCAAAACGAGTCTAAGTGCGAAACTATTTATATGGAAATGAGCTCGTTTTGCATGAGAATAAAGATGCAGGTAAAACACATCTTCATAACAATGGTTTCGCACTTAGACTCGTTTTGAAACTGAGGCAAAAGAGAACTCGGAATGGCCTATTCTGCTAGTTGCAGTCAAATGACATTGTGTAAATGTGCCATTGGGAGGAATACTGAGTAACAAAACACTATAGATTTTATTCTTAAATGGCGGCCAATTAATTATTCTTTCATAAGCATGTTAAGTGGCCTTTCTTACCTCGAGAGCATCAGCAAAATTCAAAAGAATTTTTCATCAAAAATGAGTCTAAAAGGACCAATTAATATGTGCATAATCAGCGGCCATTTTGGAAGAAGGTGTATTCTCAACGAAAACACTGAATCACTGCTTTATGGAAGATCATTAGCTGTTATACTTGGTCTTTCATACCTAGATCAGGAGGCTGTGGCGCTGTCGTCATTTTATAGAAGCAAAAATGCCATATGAGACCAGCGAGCGTAAAGACACCCAATGAGCTACAAAGGATAATTATTGTTCTTGTATACAAGTAAGATTTCTCAGTCAGCAGTTCAGAAGATGTCTTCACTGCGAATGCAACATCGTCTGCCTGAAGATAAAATAAAGGGGAAAACAATTTTGGAATTTGCTCTTTTGTGTTCTGTTCTTTTCTGTTTTGTTTGGTCTAGTATCTAGTTTCAAGTCGAGTTTGGTCTAATATCGAGTTTCAATCAGCATGACCTATTAACCCTTTCCTGCCCAAGCGTGACTTATAGATTTTACTCTGTCTAACGCCAGACGATTTTACTCGTCAAAGGGAGACCCCTTGGGCAGTAAAGGGTTAAAAAACTATCTCCCTTAACCCTTTCCTGCCCAAGCGTGACTTATAGATTTTACTCTGTCTAACGCCAGACGATTTTACTCGTCAAAGGGAGACCCCTTGGGCAGTAAAGGGTTAACAACTACACGAAAAGTAATCCGATCTAGTTATAGAGCGATTTTCCATGAACAACTTCCAACAATTAGTCGAAACTAAACTAGCCTGCGAACAGGCTTCTGTCACGGAGAGCCGCTATTTCCGGCGCGAAGCCCCGAGCGGTGGAGCCTGCACGCGAGTCTCAGATTTTCGAATGTTCTGCGTCCAAATTTTGGAAGCTAAGCGCTTATTGGTTAAAATTTGACAGTTGACAAACAAAGCAATAAATTAATTCTTGTGCATGGCTGCAAAATCGTTAGCTTTTTTGACGTTTAAGCTTTATCTTAAATAAAATTCAATTCGAAACAATGTTCCTTTCAAGTTGCTTTCATTTTTCATACTTTAGTTCGTGAATCGAAAAGAATTAACGTATTCGAAGCCTGAAAAAAAAAAATCAGGGCTTCGACGGAATTCATACCCGAGACCTCCGCGAAATGCCGGTGCGATGCTCTACCAACTGAGCTATAAAGCCACACATTGGGAGGAAGGTCAATTTATTGAGTTCATATTTTCCTGCGAGGAGTGAAATGACGTAAAGTATATGCAATAATTCATATGTGAACTGCGGATGTAGATGAAAGTGAGAAATGATATTTGCAGTTACAATTTAAGCAATTGGAATGAAGAAGGCTGGAAAAAATAAGGGCTTCAACTTGACTCGAACCCGGAAATAAATTGCGCTGATCATCTCTCACCTTCATCTATCGTCCGCAGTTCGCAGATGAATTATTTAATATGCCCTATATCAGTATGTAATTGTTAAGTAACTCTTTCACGGTTAAAGTAAAACCGCCTGAAAAGAAGAAAAAGACAGATTGTAGGTAGTAGACTACACAGGGCGTTAGACAATTAGATGATTTTTTTAAAGGCTCAACAACTCACCAACTTTCCTTACCTCAATCGGTCCTACGTTTCGCTGTATAATTCCGTGTAAGCTACTAGTTTCTGATCTCACATAGCGCCGGAAGCAGCGTGCTAGTCTCGCGGCGTCCCCGGTTAGCACTACTCCGTTAGCAGACTCGTATCTGACGGGTATGATATCTATCACTCGTAACCAGTCCTTACTGAAC
Source organism: Blastomussa wellsi (assembly GCA_947652115.1). NCBI lineage: Eukaryota > Metazoa > Cnidaria > Anthozoa > Scleractinia > Plerogyridae > Blastomussa > Blastomussa wellsi. Next base: position 6,708,387 of record OX393562.1, read on the forward strand.
ATATTACTCTCGCTTGCTGTCGAGTACGAGTCCAGAAGAGCAGCGTGGATCCTGTCCTTTTCAAGGTCTTCGTATATTTCAAACAAGTTCCCGTACGAGCGATCTACAACAAATAATTCTCGTTTAGACTTCTGTTTCAAAAATTAGTTCAAGATGAGCCGAAATCAAATGAAGAAATTAAATGAGCTACATTAGCCGTTTCGGAGTGGTTTGTTTGAAAATGAATATTTGATTAAATTTCATTTCATATGAAAGGGATTTGCACCGAACCTGACTTTGAAACAGAGGTAACAGGCAATTTGAAAATGTAATCCAAGATAATCTATTAAAAGACTAAAATTAAAAAGACTGTAGTGTACGCGCAATATACATTATAATCACTTTGCCCCACTGAGTAAAAATAGTTTAGTCCATAGCACATTAAACAAAAGTAGCTTAAACCCGATTCACACCAAAGCTAAAACACGTTTAAGTTTAGTCAGTTAAGCACGGTTTACAATTGTTTCCTTCATAGAAGCTACTAAGCGATGTTTGCGACTTCAAATTTGGCACAACAATAGAAAACATTACAGACACTTGAACCCTTTGTAAAATGTATTCTTTCAGTCTTGTGTTGCTGATTTAAGTTTCTTAAAATTGGTTTAATTATAAATAGGTTTATTGGTGCGAATGGAGTGCTCTTACTGTTCTTAGAAACGATGTTTTGACTCTACTTGCCTGGGTTTAGTATGGCATTTCGTCTGAGTCCCAGTTTGTATTCAGTGGAGTTAGCAATAGCTGCCAACTAACAAAATAAATTAATTATGGAAAATAAAAAATTAACTTGGTGAGAAATCAAGTTTACTAACTCAAATTAACGTGAACCAATAAAATCGCAGAGAGAAATCAATTTATACAAACTTTGGATATCTGAGACAATTATCGTACGTTGAGTGTAATACAACAGCATTGGGATTACTTTGTCCTATACTATCTGTAAGACATGATTTGTCCCGGTTGAGTATTGCGGCCCTGTGGTGCGTTTATTGATCAAACCCTCCCTGAGCCATTTCGTGCCCGAAAAGCCGTAAGGTTTGCAGAATGTGCACCAACAAAGATTCAGTTTTTTCGATTTTGCAATTTAGCATTAAAACTAGTAGGCCAGTTCTGAAAATGCACTCCCATTTGCTAGATATTGAAGTTATAATAAAAAACAGCTCTCGGGTCCGAAATGGCTTCGAGACGTTCAAGACAGGCCTGGTTTGCTTGCAGTTCACTGTACAGGTGGCTTAGACCCGGCTTAGGACTACCGCGTTGATAGAGGCACTATGTTAAGGTTCACAACAAAATTGCACGCTCAACTGAGAGTCAGACGATATCTTTGTTATATTTGCAGCTAAAATGCAAGTAATGTATTTGTTTATTCCTCACCCTGGTTCCGTAGAGCATCCTTTCCGGTTGGAACACCATACTCATCAGAGACGCTGTTATACTGCTCGTAATCACAGCTATCGTAGCGATACCAGTCCACGTCCACAGAAAAGCAAACAACCTTGCTGGAATGGATTTAGGAATTCGATCTCCGTATCTTGAGGACAAAAAGTTCAAAGATAATCGTTCGTTTACACCCAGATATCCAGAAACAAAAAAGACACGAAATATCAGAAAGACCTAAAGGAACTTACCCAACTGTTGTCATGGTGACGAACGACCACCAGAATCCCTCGAGTGATCCCGAGAAAAACGATTTGGGAAAGTCAACGTGATTCCAATTCATGTCCTCAACAAAAATAAGGAACGTAAGAGCAAATAAGTTTGCTACATGAACTTTACCACAGGTTTCACATTACTTTTCCAAAGTTGTCCTGTTGTAATTAATCGAATGAAAACAATGACGTTTACTTTTTAAACGAGAACTGCACCAAAAAAAAAAACTTTTCCAGCGTAACTGGTAAGCTCCGAAGTAGCAATTATCGACTAAAAAGATATATACAAAAACAAGACCAAGACAGATTTATAAGCATTTCTGAGCACGAAGTTTCCATAAGAAGCCAATTTTCATGTAATATATCAAACACGAGAGACGGTGTTTCATCACATTTCCAAGCACCGAGAAGAGAGTTAAATGTGATGAAACTCTGTCTCGAGTGTTTGATATATCTTCTCAATCGAAACTAAAACTACGGAGAAAACTAAGAAATAAAATCGTAAAAATGTATGCTAATTAAGATTACATTTCCAAACCACGGTTACGGTTCTGATTTCCTTTGTTTTAACGTGATGAATTATAAGGTTTCGACGACAATGATGAAATGAGGGTAGGTACAAAATTGGTTTGGAAGGGTCTTGGAATAGTCTGGATGGCAGCTTTGAGTTGAAGTATGTTGGAGATGATTCTTGCATATGATAAAATACTTTAAACGTAACTTACCAGAGCCCACACCACGATTCCAGCAAGATACGTCATAATACAGGCAATGACAACAGCTGGCCAACAGCTTAGAATTGCTAGTAGGACTTCCTTGTGAATATCTCTGTACAAGTCATACAGAAAACATGTTCACTTTTTGAAAACGGTTCGTTCGTATTCTTTATACAGAAGATAACACTTCAGGAGTACCGCGGACGTGAATAATTGGTCTCTGCTTTAACTAATCATGTATGTAAGTACTCAGTATGTCATGTTACATTGAAGTTTTGGAGCTACCGCTTCTTTTGTGGATTTTTAGGAAGAACTTTATTTTAGAGTTTACGAGAAGAGGGAATGGTAGAAACATGCAGATTCCTAAACCACACATAATTTCAGGCTGGACCTACACGTCTATATAGCTACATATGATCATATATATTTCAGACGTGACATCCTTGTTGATATGTCACGCCTATTAAGGCCCTTCTTTCTAGGTCATATCCTGTTTTGTAGCAATCTCACCTCTTGTCTGCTACAATAAAAGCCACACCTGGCGTCTCCATGATTGGCACATACGCTGCTTCTCCATCAGGGCTGTGATACTTCTCCTGAGGCATCACACCAGCGATTCCAAACGAAATCATAGTCTTTGTTCTTATGGAGTCCTTGACCTGAATCACGCCAACCTTTTCGGCTTTTTTGCCATCTGCATCAGTTGTGAAGTCGATTGTAGCGGTACCGAAGTCATCGCACCACTGGCAGCAGTGAGAAACCATTTTCTCCAGAATGGTTGGCAAGATACCACTTTCCTTGCTGCTGTTGCTGTGCGGTCGCGAGCTCACATACGGAGGATTATTCCACCAGTTTGTTGGTATCGCAGAGCGACATCTGCAGGTTCCTAAGGAATAAAACAATTTTTAACGCACTGAATAAAATTCAAATTTTCACGGAACGGAGTCAGATGGTGCCGGCTGGGCTCTTTACGTGTTATCTAGATGTGGTTACTGTAGGCTAATGTTTTGCCTGAACTGGCAGGTCTGATTGCTAACCGCGCGCGTAATATATTGATTTCATAGAGCCGAGTCATGGCGTATATAAATGGATGCCACTACAGGGCTCTTGCCCCAATACAGCAAAATAACTTAACACTGTTCACCTTAACACAGCTCAGTTTCTTAAACATTCTTTAAGTTTCGAAAATTACAAGACGAGAGATGATATTGTGATACGAATTATCAGGTTATTCTTCATATATAATAAGCCGTCCAAAAATAAAAAACATCATGAAATCTCAAAACTAAAGAGTTATATAAGGAAATGAAGACGCTCACTTGTTGAGGTGTCTTTGATAGGACCGTATCCTTTGCTGGTGAACGCAGCTATTCTTATGTGGTACGTGGCGTAACTTTCCAGATCAGTAAGAGCATCTCTTTTGGACACCGCAGGTAATTGTTTCCTTTTGTAGTCTTGTGGAAAAACTGGGTTTTTATCATGAATTCCAAGGTTGATGATACTGTACCAAATGAAGTAGCCCCGAAGAACGCCGTGTATGGTGTCTTCATGGGGCCTCTCCCATGACAGGTAAATTATTGTGGGGCTTGCTTTGTCCTTGGCATAAACATTCTGAGGTCGATCACTGGGAACTAGAAACAGCGATACCCTGGTTAACAATTTCAGAAGGTATTTGTCTATGTAGAATAGAAGTTGGTCCCAGGTTATTATTCATAGACTACGTTTACTCCAGATCGAGTACATCTCTGTGATTACGGAGGTATTACGGAGGTATTAAATCATTGCAAATAGAGCTTACAACATTTTTTATAGTTTTCTGTCATTTCTTACGTATTTTGTAATGGCTGTTATTGCAGTTTTCAGCAGTTTAACATAAAACCGAGGCTAACGGGTATTGTGCATTGTGTTGTGGGATGTCTTGACCTTTTCGCTTCGTGCGCATTATCGCAGGCTCAACTGCAATAAAAGCCACTGACTTCTTTTAATTTCAATTCCCTTCGTACTTTCAGCTGAATTGATTGATTTATTATCTTTATTCCAAATATTCTATGTGCCTGATTACATGAACCGCGCTGGTCCGGTTAGCCGGGCTTGTTTCAGTTTGCCGAGATCTCGGCACGTTTGTTAAACGCAACAAAAATCAACTTCACGATTACATGACAACCGGGCCAGTCCGGTTACCCGACAAAGCAAACCAGTCCGGCTCATGTCATCAAAATAAAGTTCTCGAAAACTTCCTTATCGTATTATTTTATTACATAAACAATATTGCCCATCATGTAACACACCAGGAGCTCATTACACTTACTATCTTCATCTGTTGATACATTAACCGTTTGGGACTGGGCACCATCACCTTTAATAGTAAAAGCGAGAACCCGTATGGTATAGTAAGTGAACTTCTCAAGACCATTGATTTCATTCATCCTGACACTGGGTGAAACAGTTATCTTGGTATACGGCGCGGATGGTTCGTGTGTCTTTTTATAAAGCACTCTATACCCTCGCAGTATGCCGTGCACGAAACCGAGGGGAACTGAATTCCACGTGATTCGCAACGCTGTTGAGCTGATGTTGTTTGCCCAGAGGTTTTGAGGAGGAAGACTGGGAACTACCAAAAAACAAAAAAAACCAACCAGAGAATAAAATTCACTGTTTATTCATTTTTTTGCAAAAAACGTTAGTTGCTTAGATAATGCCAATTAGTATCCAGTAAATTAGCTTTGCGACATGTGTTTAGCCATTAATCTCAAATTACAATATTTTCTCTATTAGACGCCCTCAGCATTTATTTAAAGCTCGACCTTTTAAGCCGCGGCTACACGTTCCAACATTGTTGTACAACATTTCCAACATTGTTATAAAACAAATGTCGGATACGTTTAGCCACTCGTCTGACAAAGTAAGGCGCGCGGCTAAACGTCATTAACATCATCTCCAGTGTATTCGGCTGGGGGTCTGGGTGCTTAAATATGATTGGTCGTTGGCATGTACAATTGTCAGAAAGCCGGCTAAACCTTCCGAAATTGCTTGATGTTGGGCGAAATGTTTGACAAAAAATGTTGTCAAAACGTCATCCAACATGGGTGCTACACGTTCCAACATTGTCGGATCGACAAATGTTGTACAACAATGTTGAACGCGCGTTTATTCCAAACCGGCGTTTTAAACAGGGGTCACACTTGTGTGACGCCCGCAATCAGAGAAACAAAGATCTTCAGGAACAATTTACCATTCTTAAGAAATGTCGTGTGAAATTTGAATGCTTAATTTACGAAATGCTCTTTATCCAAGAAAAGAAACCTGAGCTGAACACTCAATCTGATTCAATTAAAGCAAAACTATTTAGTACCTAATTATCACTTCCTACGTTCCACATTGAAGTGTTTAATTACATGCAACGAGATTTTCACACACATTTTTAGTATATAAAGAACTCACAAGAATTTGACTTTTTAGTTTTTACGAATTTGAAAATGATGAACGATTCATCGAAACGTCATTCACAATTATTATCACTAATTTTTATTCCCAAAAGTATTTTTTATTAGTTCTAAAAGCCTTGTTATTTACTAATTTTACGTAAAGTTTACTCAATTTGAAGTCAAATTAAACAAAAGCATTCACTACTTCGTCTTTTTAAACGTGAAAAAGTAGCGTCAAACTTATCCATACCATCCTCGTCAGTGGAGACTATCAAGTCTGTTGACAGCGTTCCATAACCAATTCTTGTAAAGGCAGCCACCTGGATCGTGTAGTTTGTAAACTTACTCAGCCCTGTCAGATGGACGTAGCGTTGGTTCGCAGGTACAACAGCTTCCTCAGCAGTGGACCGATGCTGTTTAGTCTTTCCATAGAATATTCGGTATCCTCTTAATATCCCGTGAACAAACCCAGTGGGAACCTCGTTCCACGTCACATTCACACTGGTAGAGCTAGTGTTGTACGATTGGACGCCTCGAGGAGGTAGGCTGGGAACTAGAAACACATAGTACAAGTTAAGTTTCGATAAGTTCTCGCGTTAAAATGAACGATGAAAATTTTGAAAATCCAAACCCTTACAGTTAACCTTAAAACGAGATTTTACCGTCTTCATCTGTTAAAACAGAGATGTTAACAGAGACAGCTCCATCGCCTTTCCTTGTGAAAGCCAAAACCCTCATTGAGTATGCTGTGAACTTTTCAAGCCCTGTAATGTGAAGTTGACGCTCGGTGGGGACTGTGGTCGAGTTAACGTAGCTACTATACTGATCACCAGTCTTTTTATAAAACACTCGGTAACCCTGCAGAATTCCATGAACAAATCCTTGTGGTACCTCGTCCCAGGTCACCTGTAGACTTGTAGAGCTTGTATTATGTGCTGCTAATTCAGTTGGCGGTAGACTGGGAACTGAAATCGAAACAAGTGATGAAAAGATTTGCAAAACGTAAATTGCCAAAGGGTTTCGGCCAATATTTGACCCTAACTGATTTCATTCTCTTCTCCCCAAATAAATATTTATTACAAGTCGCGTTGTTCAGTTGTGCACCAAATTTAGTCGGAGATCATACCGTACAAATGGTTCCACAAGATTCTATGCTTACGTCTGCAGTTTCGTCACACGCGAGTTCACTTCAATATCTTTTTACATGGAAAGCCTTCTTTTCATGTTTGTAACCAGTGAATATTAAGGACAGAAAAATTATTCCAAGATGATTAAGAAGTGAGTGTAATGCCCGTGAATTGAATGTCTGGTTTTTAGAAAACTGGAATCTTTTAAAAAAGAAAAAAACAAAAGAAATCAAATAATGGGCCTAAAAATGCAAATCTATGAGTGCAAGCCAAAGAAAAATTAAAACAAATAAAAATTGCAGTAAAAAAGAACTGCTTCAAAAGGCAGTAGTTACGTTGCCAGACATCTGGGCTCACCTCGGTGAATAAACCTGTGATTTTTTCTCTGTTTTTGAGCTATTGTTTTCTGTTCTATATTGTTTCTTTGTTGTCTTGTTCGTTCTTTGTTTTACGCCACTGATGAGTTTCGCAGGCGGCACGTACAAAACAGAGGTCACAAGTCACAAGTCAGAGGTAGGAAATAAAGAAAACTCAACAATTACAGAATTATAAACTCCTTAACGAGCACCAGGGCCCCTCCATTTTACATTGCATTCTGTAATTGTCGAGTTTTCCTTTTTTCCTACCTCTGACTTGTGACCTGGGACCTACGACATGTGACCTGTGACCTGTGTTTTGTACCTGCCCGTTTCACAGGTTCTTACACCAGGATGAGCCGACATCTGAAAAGGCAAATCACACCGAATTCGAGAAAAGCTTGTCATCTCGTACAGTGATTGGTGTACGTCATAGGAGTTGAAATTGAAATGAAACCAGATTTTGCTAGAGTTAAACATGATTTTCCATGGCCGGACAGAGGGAAACCAAAACCAAACAGCGGGAGTTTCTCCGATTGATTTGAATCGAGGGAAATTAATTTCGACTTACTGTCCTCGTCTGTCGAGACGAATATGCTTGTCGAGTTCTTTCCATCCCCAATCCTTGTAAACGCTAAGACGGTGATCTCATAAACGGTGAACTTCTTTAGTCCCTGCAGCTCTCTTTCTCTTGTACTTGCTGAAGTCGAAGCAGCGCTGTTGTTTACTCCGCCCGCCACTTTGTATAACACGCGGTAACCGAGTAGAATACCGTGAACAAAGCCATGGGACACCTCATGCCAGCTTATATAGAGACTGGTGGAACTTGTGTTGTAGGCACTAACGTTTTGTGGAGGAAAGCTTGGAACTGAGAAGACAAAATTTGTACATTAAATATGTGGTCGACAAGGCTTGGTTTCAACTTCATTTCTAGTAAAGATAATATATAAAATAAGAATACCTTGGAACCTTTTAAAAACATGTACACTTAATTGGGTATCAAAATATACTAAATGTGCCACACGCATGCTTTTGGTATAATCAATATACGGGAGCTAGGCACGATGGTCTAATGGTTAGTGTGCTGTACTCCGGATCGAGATGTTCACAGGTTTGAGGCCTGGTCGGGGTTGCTCTTGGAGGTTGGTTGGTCGCATCTTTGATACGCCTTGCGACTGCGCGATGCAGTTAAGAGTTATATGTGCCATTCATCATTTGACTGTGTAACCGCGCGAGTCTCCAGTAGCTCAGTGGTTAGAGCATCCGACTAGATCACGGAAGATCGGGGGACTCGGATTTTTTCCACGTTTCCCTTGATGCTATTTCTATGTTGATGTATTTCTTTAATTAAGATTATAGAAGAAGAACTAGAGGACTGCTTACCATCTTCATCGGTTGAAACGGTAACGGGTCCTGATATATTTCCGTCACCAACGCGAGTAAATGCCAAAACCTTGACAGAATACTTGGTAAACTTTTCAAGCCCCCTCAGCTCAAAGCTTTGGTTGATTGTTGTCACATTCTTGTAAAAACTGTCTTGATAAATTTTGAACATAAGACGATAACCTTGAAGAATACCGTGCACAAATCTGTCAGGAACAGGCAGCCACGTGACCATTAAACTGGTTGAACTAGTATTGTAAGCGATGAGTTGTGTTGGTGGTAGACTGGGAACTGCAAAATGAAATATTCACGTCTGGTTAAAGTGGTACTATTATCAAATTTGCAACTCTCCGATTTAAGCCATTTTAGAACATGGTATGAGAAGAAAAATGCGCTTACAGTTTTCAAATACCTCTTTTCTTTCCAGAGGTATTCCATTTTCAAAATATGCAAATTAGCCAAGTGATCACGTCATACACCCAACGAAATTTTAATCAAACATGTGAAAGCGAGATGTCTCAACCAATGTGCATCATAAATGTATGATTCTTAGTACCGAGACTCTCCTTGGTGTGTTCTATTATATGAGGCTATCAATTATGTTCCCATGGCAACATATTGGGTTCCAGGCCTCCACAATGTTAAGACCCTTTCTGGCTTTTTCTCAGGTTCCAGTTTGATATTTCTCAGTGCTGCCTGATTTGCCTGATCTAGCAAGCAAAAATGTGTCTTAGGTGGACTACTTCACCTGGTTTCATTTATCTAGGCTGAAGTTCATTAAAATATTGAAAAAAGGTCCAAAGGGTCTGGAAAAGAGTGGGTTGCCATGATAATGCACGTTTATTACAACAGTAGGTGTGTCACCTTTAGAACTGTTCGTGTACCATATTTCTATGGATGCTGCAGCAAATTGATTGAGATTGCTCCACTTGTATAATCAATATCTAATGGGGTTGCGTAGACGACATCATCAGTCCCCTAATTTGTATATTTTTACCATTTTTTAAACTTAATTATCTCTGGAACTAATAAAGATATTTGAAAACGGTGAACAGCATTTTAAATCTTGCATTGAATTCTCTATGATTCAACTAAAAATCAAAGTACACAAATTTGATCATAGTGCCACTTTGGACTATAAATATTGCGTACTGGGCATTGTGTGCGATTCCTTAATTTAAAAAGAAAAAAGCAAAGTAAAGGTATATTACATAAAGGACAGAAATATCGGTATCAATCAAAATTCGCAGGTTGAACTTTATTTCCTTTGCTAAGGTGTTGCCACCGGGAAGGGCTTGTAGCACACGAGTGGTTTCTACTGTTAGCAGAAGAGATTTGCTTGCATTGCAGCCACCGATAACTTTTCAAAACGACATAATTCTGCTCTGTGGAAAATTCATAACAATAGCAACTTTTGGGACTGACGACCTTCACTATAATTTAAGAATTGGAAATTAATGCAATCAACAAAACGTAAATCACCATCTTCGTTTGTCCTTGCAAGAGTTTCATTTGTCATAACTCCATGTCCTTTTATAGTAAACGCCAACACTTTGACCGCATACATAGTGAACTTGTCGAGACCGGTGAGCTGCACAGATGTCCCTGGACTTGTTACGTTGAAGTAGGTGTGATTCACATCTTTATATCTTTTGTAAAGCACCATGTACCCCAGAACAATCCCGTGAGCGAACCCTTGCGGGACGGGATTCCACGCCACCATCAAACTTGTTGAGCTTGTGTTGTATGCCCGGGTGTCGGTTGGTGGAAGACTGGGTACTACGCATTAAAATGATATTTCTTATAAGTGGTTAACTTCGTTTAAATTAAGGCGAATAAAGAAGCAAAATCAATTAGGGAAATAGTGGAAGTTAACGGGAATGACAACGCAATATTTCCTTTAAGGATATTAACGTCTTTTTCACAGAAAATGCTTTATGCGAGTACAAGACGCGCAAAATCCACGACAGGGCAGCATCAAAAATTCTGCCATAAAAACCAGAGGGAAAGGTATTATTTAAATGTAACGCAATTTACAATTTTGGGTCAATATTTTGAAAGTTACTTCCTGACTTGTCTGTACATATATTAAGCTTCAAGTGCAGCTTGTGAGAACTGCCGGCCGTCTTTGATGTTGGTAGCCAGGCAACTCAATTCAGATTCAAGCAATTCAATAAAACTCGTTTTCTCGATGAGGGTCTAAAGTAGGGAATGGAATACCTTTAGAAATAAGAAATGTCATCAAAAGTTCGTTTGAGAAAGAGATTAAACAAATATTATTTTCAATCTTATATTTGCTAGACCACTATATTTATCTTTCTGAGATCATTAATGAAGTAAAAGCCTGTAATGTTTTTTCAACAAATTAATTTTTAATTTTATCGTAATCGATTTCTTTCTTTCCCCTGTTTTCTTTTTTGGATTGTGACTTAAGAAATTGCTCGTAATATTGTAATAGCTTGTAAATTTTCTTTCTTTTCAGCCTTAAGGACTTCGCGTTAATTGTCTGTGCGCATCGTTTCTGTGCACGCAATTCGTGTTGCAATATCACGCGCGTCATGCATTGAGCGCGTGCGCTGAGGAGAAACAAAGGGCCAGAAGCTGTTTCGCTAACTTTGCTTGTAGTTTACCCTCTTAAATGGTTGGTGACCTCTACTTTTTTCCATGAACTGATTTTATTTACAATTCTCGGCAGATTGTCAAAGAATTAACAAAAAATCAATGTGGCACGTGGCATTTCAAGATTTCTGCCCATACGACATCGAATCCTGTCATTTTGCGGCTGTAAGGCGAGTGGAATTTGGTCTCTAAATGCGAACTTTTTCTTTAACGAACCACACCAGTTGAATAAATTCACTTAATGGGTCTACTAAAATAACATTTGGCAGAGACACGTTCATTTCAAATATTTATTTGCAATATTTTGGGGTTTACAGACACGGTTGCCGTATTAACTAATTTTGGGTGTTCTTCCTGGCATGATGTAATTCATTATCTTACAGTGGTGAAAGCCTTGGCAAATTTTTTCGCGAACGTCCTTAAGTAATAGCTTGTAAGATTTATGTATAGATGTTTAGCTTTCTTTTTTCCTTCTTTTTTTCTATTCTCTACTTGCACAAATCCCATAATACACCTCTTTTACCCCCCAAATTTTGCATAATCATTGTTTGCAATTTCTCCTAGGACATGAAGATGTCCCAAGGGAAATCTAAAACAATGCCTATGCAAATTTTTTGGGGGTAGAAGCGGTGTATTATGGTATTGTGCAAGTAGAGAATTCAAAAGGTAGTGCCCGCCCAGATTAGCTTTTGCTAGCCGCGGGCCTACCAAATTGCAATATACTTAAATTTGAGAACAATACACGTTGATACTCTGCCATTGGTCGCCACCTGAGAGATGCCCATGGGAACATTGACTTACTCAACGAGAGCCAGTTTAGAATGCTTAAAAAATGTGGCACGAAATGGGATTGTCTTGTTTATGAAATGCTGTACATAAGAACAATAAGACCCAATTTAAACACCCAGAGCGACTCCATCAGGGCCAAACTCTTTGTTTAACTTTCAATGCCTTTTAATTTAATTTATTCACCGCCTCACTATATATACTAGATTTTATTATTCTACTTTCACTTGATAATGACGTTCTGGAAACGTCGAAACGTCGTGTTATGCTTTATAATATTTTATCGCAGATTTTTATCGTCAAATGTTTTACCAAATCTTTACTTATTCGAACAATACAGATGTTTTTTTATTAAGAAGGTATTTTCTCACCATCCTGATCTGTAGAGGCTGTAACATTGGCTTCTGGTCCATTCCCAACACGAGTGAACGCCGAAACACTCACGTCATAGACCGTAAACTTGTCAAGACCAGCAAGTGTGGTGAAATTTAATAATGCGCTGATGTTTTGCTTACTGGCGTGGAGCTTGTCATGTTTCCAATACGTCACTTTGTAACCCAACAAAACGCCGTTCACGTGATCTTCAGGAAGTGTCTCCCAGCCAAGAAAAAGACTGGTTGAGCTCAAGTTGTGTGCGCGGAGATTTGCTGGAGCAAGGCTAGGCACTGAAATTCAATTGAACTAAGGAATTTTGAAATTGTATTTTTTAGGTGGAGAAAGCTTTGGTGAATGTGGTTATATTAGGGAGGGACATCTTGAAATATGTAGCCTAATGTTTCCAAGTTGATAATCCTGAATATGCACAGATCCTCTAAAATATGAATCATCCTTAAATATTTTGTTTTCAAATTCCTTGTTTAAAGAAAACCAAAAAAGCTTTCACGACACCGAAAGATAAGTTAAATACATATTTTGGCGTTATTTTCAAGTTCATTTACCATTTAACGCAAAAAGTGCGGTTTAAAACATTTTTGCGATTTATTCGAGATCGAACATACGGATTTTTTTATTTAGGAAATAGATAACATGTACCGTGTTTCTATCGAGTTATAGAAACACGAGTGGAAGTTTGGGAGAAGGAGAAATGCTGTGGGAACACGAGCCGTAGGTGAGTGTTTCCACAGCTTTTTCGAGTTCTCCCAAACTTTCACGAGTGTTTCTATAACTCGATAGAAACACGAAGTACATGTTTTCTATTTTTAAACTTTGATTATGAAAATGTAAATTGTCTTTGCTCGCGCCATCATTATGTCAACAGCTCGTGCTAGTTCTGTGTCTCCATCGAGTTATAGAAACACGATTTTTAACCAATCAGCGCGCGTATTTTCTTAGGATTGTTTTCTAATCTTATATATTTGACGTGAAGTAGACTCGAAGTAGACCATAGTTTCAGATATTGGTATACAACTTTTACTTATTTTTTGGTTACCATGGAAATATCGATTTACTTAAAATATACATCATATCGGACTAACATCTAAGAGCAAAATCTGGGGTAAATTCCATATCGACCCGAGTTTGGGAAACCCGCTAAACGGGCAGTTGAAAATATTTGGTATGATCCAGAAACGAAATAAGTTATAAGTGTACCGGCCAGTACTTTAATGGGACTTTTTCAAATAACTTTATGATTGAAAAAATATGGGATAAAAGTTTTTAACTTCATTACTTACCATCGTCTAGTGTTGTTATGGACACCTTTTCACTTGACATGCTGACTCCCCTTACGGTTAAACTGGACACATATACCATGTAGTTTGTAAACCTTCGGAGTCCACTGATCAGGAAGCTTTTCACAGTCCTGTTCACAGCAACAGCTAAGGTTTGGTTGCTGATTTCAAGTTTGTAGGAAATCAGGAATCCTACAGTTGAGTTGTGCTGATGACAATCCACGCATAGCCACGTGACCTTAATACTCGTAGATGTAAATGATTCCGCGCTAACATTCCTTGGTGGTTTTCCGGGCACTAAAAATAAAGAACAATTAAACTATGCTAGAATTCAAAAGTTTTGAAATAACGTTATAAATACAGGAAATAAAGATTTTCCAAAGAAAAAGGACTCAACTTCATTGAATACACAACAAAATTACAGGTTTGCCCGTGAGAAGCAACAAGTTACATACGAAGTACAGCATACACCTTATTCCAAAATGGCCGCTGATTTATGCACATACAAATTGGCCCTTGTTGCCTCGTTCATGATAAAATATTCTTTTGATTTTTGAGCTTGAAAACGAGGCAAGAAGGGCTAATTTGAATACCAACAAAAGAATATTAAGATGGTAGCCATTTTGGAATAAGGTGTATTATCTCAACAGAAAAGAGTCAAAAACAAAGATCGTCTCCTGAATGATTGCAATTCCAACATCTTTGACTTTGTTAGCCTTGCCGTCTTTTCTTCTTTTTCTTCTTTTTTCTTCAATTTTATTTTTTATGTTAAAGAACCATATCATCTGTAGGGTAGCCTGCGTGCAGTAGTAGTTAGACCATTAGGTTCCTCGTGGAACAAAGGGCGGACACTGTACTACGCCAGCGGACTCTGTTTGCGGCTGTTCTTTTTGCCGCATTCCAGGTGATGTTGGCTTGTTTGAGCTCCTCTTCTACTGACCTCCTCCAGGTTTTTACTGGTCTTCCCACCCTCCTTTTGCCTTGCGGATTCCACTCCAGGGCCTGCCTGGTTGTGTCAGATGTTGGCTTCCGCAAAGTGTGGCCGATCCAATTCCATTTGCGCCTGGCGATCTCTTCTGGAACGCATTCTTGCCCTGTTCTTGCCCAAAGTTCCCTGTTGCTGATTTTCTCTGGCCAGTATATCTTTAGGATCTTTCTCAGACATTTATTAATGAAGATTTAGCCTGCGTGCAGCCGTCTCCTATTTCCTAAAGCGGAAAAGTGACGTCTGCGAATCGGCGTCGCTAATCGTGTTCCAGTATCCTGCTGTTCGAGATTAAATTTAGCATAAATTATAGCTTTAATTCAAGAATTTCGCTCAATCAAATCGAATCAATTTAGAGAGCTTAAGCAATAGAAATGAAACAGAAAAACAGTACTAGCAAAGACAGTGAGTAGCAAAACATATGGCAAATTACAGCTCATGATCTGCCAAGTGTCAAAAAAACCCTAACCCTGTGACCTCAGCTAAATATTTGCTAAATTACTGAGTCGGACGGGACTGTTTGAGTTGAAGTTCCTCCTAATTATACAGAATATAACAAGCATTCAAAAAAACACAAAGCGAAATAGCTCGAAAACGAGTTTAATCTGAGACAAATGTCAGGAACCGCAAGAGTTATATACGGCATCCAACTCCTTTAGTAACTTTTGTACACGATCACGAAAGCGATTCATCCAAAAGTACTCGCCCTTTGAGGATTCCACACTGTTTATTCCAAGTGTTTGGAACTCCTTATTCACTAGCAGCTCAGCCTTGAAAGATTTATAACCGCTTTCATGTAAGATTTCGTCTTCGATCTTTCATAATAATCCCCGCGGGTCACTTCCGTAGCTTTCCAACGCATCGATTGCTTGATACAGAGGGATCTTGAGTATACAGCAAACTGTACAGAGCGGACTTTGTCACTTTGAAATTCTCCTCTACCTTGAACCAGACTTCTGTAGTTGTGATTCACAAGAAGCGAAATAAAATGCACAAAATCACTCGTGAGTTACGGTTAATGTTTTCCTCTTGCATGTTAATGAAAACACAACGCATAATTATGTTGAGTATTTTACGATGACAGCCAATCAGGGTTGATTCTAACAATACCTACTGTCAAAGCAACCAATGAGAGAGCAGTCCCCAGATTCTGGAGAAACAGCAGGATACTGGAAGACGATTAACGACGCCGTTTCGCAGACGTCACTTTTCCGCTTTAGGAAATAGGAGACGGCTGCACGCAGGCTACTGTAGGGCAGTCGAATGGACATTTTGCGGTTCAATCCATCCCACGTTAACGTTCGTGCTATAAGCTTTTCAAGCGGCCGTTTTCTAGCAATATCAAATAAAATTCATTTATCGCTCTTCCCATGATACTGGAATTCAAAATTTTAAAGTAATTTTCCAAGGAGGATGAATTGAATCTGAAAACGAGTTTGTTTTTGAAGTGAAAACACGAAACATATATGCATTGTGCCTGACGTGTACCATTGTCTCTAACTGGCTGCACGGACATATTTCCCAGTGTTCCGTCTTCATACAGTGCTCTGTAAAGAGCAGCGAACTGCTCTGGCCCAACACTTTGACCATACACTATAGTCATGTCTGCCAACACACTTCCATTTCTAAAAAAAAATTGTTAAAAAAATGAGTTTCCTTAGTGCAAACTGGTTATGGGATAATGATTAAAAGGTGTCTGGAGAACGACAAGATTATTTAACGCCTAAGATTTTGTTTAACTATAACAAGTTAAGTATAGAACTAACTTATTCAACGCGTAAGCGTTTATGAACTTGCTAAGATAGCTAGCTTTCAAATGGCTTACCTGATAATGTGATTTGGCAAATAAATTTACTTCTATTTGGACGAGTGATGTTTGAGAAGAAGGCAAAATGACGGATTAACTTTGCACGACCCGTGGCGCAATTTTGATGTTTCTAGATTTGCACTGATATAGCACTATGGCTATAAGAATTGTAGACTACGAGCACTCCCTACTTTTCTTAGTCCGCCGAGCGTGAAGTGAATAAATATGGGCACGCAAAATTTTGTGACGAGACGCACCTGCGTGACAATGTTTGTTCGCTTCACGCTCGGCGGGCTAAGAAAAAAAGGGGACTGCTCGTAGTCTATAAGAATTGCTTTAGAGTGTAATAAGAAGGTTATACTCGATGTCTCTCTACTAACGTAAATCGATGACATTGGACATTCCGAAGGTAGCTTGACTCCTGTCCATACAGTGCAAATACCTACAGAGGAGACAGAATAACAAAGAACGATCAACATTTTCGAATTCAACTACTCGCCTATGCCTCCGAGCATCATAATTAATTTTTTTTCATTTGTTTTTCTGTATACGTTATCAGCAGTCTTCACTGGTATCAAGGAATAAAAGCCAAGGTATAAAAGCCTAGGTATAATGGCCTAGTGGCCCATCAGGCCGGAGCTTGTCCCGGTACTGTAGGATGAAGCGACAGAGAGTATCTCTACTCTCCCCTGGATGGGATGCTAGTCCATCGCAGGGTTACCCCCAGCAGTAAATTCGCCGGTACCCATTTATACACCTGGGTGAAGAGACGCACTGTAAGAGTAAACTGTTCTTGCCCAAGACCACAACGCAGTTCCCCGGCTAGAGGCTCGAACCCGGACCATCCAATCCGGAGTCCAGCGCACTAACCATTAGGCCACACTCCCACTTCCACACTGTATATAGTGTGTCGATAACGTTTTAAAACTCTTCTGTTTAAATACACACTTTTAGCACTTATGCACAAACATAGGAAGATCGTCCAAACTGTCGACACATCATTTTGAAGCACTCTATAACCAAAAAGCACCAAACACTTGATAAAGGTAGACCTATATAAACTGTGTTATCTTATCTAAGGTTATACCTAGATAATGAACCTTACGTTGCGTTGAATGGTTCTAGTCAAACTCTTGAAGTTGTCACTTTCTGGGTCGGAGAGGTTTCTGTTCCACTTCATGTTGTGGAAGCGAACCGTCAAGTTAACTGGCACAACTAGGTTACAAATGAAAACAATTATCGGCTTGGTGCTCTCACTAGCACACTGCCCTGTCTTCATGTTCACTAACACGCCCATGCCCAGTGGGGGGGAAGAATCAGGTTTTCTTTTAAGGTAGGTATCAGAACCAACAAGAAAAAATGATGAAATTTGAAAATATTATTCCTCAGCTTCACCTTCTTCCAGTGTTCAGACATAAATTGGATAACTAGATATTCCGAGACCCCTTCTTGAAACACTTCTTATCCAAACTGTAGGGTGGTGCACAACAAATCAAAATTTGGCCGAAATATTTTCAGTTCTGTTGTTTTAAATTTGAACATACTTGTTCCTCTTTGTTTTTCTACCATCGCTTGCAGTAATGTTTGTAACTTTTTAAAGTACTATTTACATTGCTGCTTGTTGAAGGTTTTGAAGGAAAGGAAGAAGAGATCTTCTTTCTCCATTATTAATAAATCAACCAGAAACCCCTATAACTCTCACCTTGTTCCATCGTCCGAGTTTTTACTACTTTACTTTTCGGTCCGACGCCACGTGAGGTTGTTGTTTGCACCCAAATTAAATAACATTCAAAATGTTCCAAATTTTGTATAACGACGTGGCTGGTAGACTTGTTAACGTCTATGGATTGAGTAAGTGTAACGTTTTCTTTATCAAAGGCATAGTAGACACGGAATCCTGTGAATGGGAAGACTTCACAAGGATTCGATCGCGGCAGACCCCAGTTGATGGTGATACTAGATGAACTCAATGGCAGCGAAGTTATGTTTGTTGGCGGCTTTCCTGGAACTTGATGTAAAACAGAATAAAATGTCAGAGAGTGGTACGGGGACTTGACTCAATAGTATTTTGTTAGATCTGATCTCAAAATAGAGTGACATTTGAAAAATCGATCAGGTTTGTGACTAAGATGACAAAGGGGAGAACTGGAACTTTTACCTCTGCCCCAGGAGAGTCAAAGACTAATCGTGTCTGTAAGTCCATGTCTCGATGAAGATGTCTCTTTTATTCGACATGGCCTCACACCTTAGCAAATGTT
>OX393562.1:6737203-6741892 GCA_947652115.1 Blastomussa wellsi
GGAAGAGTTATTCCTTCTTGTACACTTTACGCGTCCTCGTATCGACCAACGACTGCGATCGAGGAAGTACAGAGTCCCGATTTGCATGGGAAAATAAAAATGCTGTATATGTACATTAATATAAATGGTTGCGACACACTGAACTCGATGAACTTGAGACTGCTGAGTGGTTTAGTTGGCCGGCGCTGGTGTTGGTTCAAACCCTCCACCCTGTCACTAGCGGGATCTGTTTCCCTGTCGTCCTGAGCTCAAATTCCCGGTCATGCTTCGTAAATAGCCAACTGTTCGACCCTCCGCCTATTGCTTTTCTTAGATGTGTATTTGAAATATGCGTTTCCTCTGTTTCAGTGCGCATGCCTGGAAACTAGTTATTTGGAAGATAAGGGTTTGACTATGATAAACAATATTTTCATTTGGGAGAAAACGTGCTATTAGAGAAAAAGATCCTTCGTTTTCTTAAATTTAAATCAAGAATGATAAGATGTATCAACCCAAGTTAGCAGTTGTGAGTTGTGGTGGTGGACGATCATTCAAAAGCTGCGAGCTTCCATATCAAACTTTAAACTCAAATAAGAAGAGGCAACGTGAGAAAGAAGGCAAATGCAATTTTCAGCGCTCCCCCCCCCAAGTATTTACAAAACAGACAGAAAAAGAACATTTCTTTTTAACTTCAAGAAATTCTTTCCTTGTCCAAAATAATATCTATTACCTTTATATGGAGTGGTCACATTGAGAACTTGAGAAGGAAATCCAAATCCTTTTGATGTGACATACACGGCCCACATGGTATATCTGGTATCAGAACGTAGTCGTGATATATTAACTTCCGCACGATGTTTAGCTACAAGGATGCTGTGTGTTTTGTTGTCATCAACAGGCTTGTAAATAATTCTAAGTCCCCAGATGTCTATAGTCTGCTCTGTTTCCCCAGGTGACCATGACAACTGAATCACGGTTGGACTAATCATGGTGACGTTCAAATCTTTAGGTGGCTTCCCCGGAACTAGAACAGGCAAAGGCAATGGGTTGGCTTGTTAGTGAGTAATCATTGTGTACCGATGCTAAAGTAGTAAACATCTTCTGACAAGACCAAGGCTGGCGTTAGTCTTCGTTCACAAGCCCTACGCTCACAGTAGAAATTGAGTAGGCGAATATCTTCTGTTTCAAAGTACTAGCCAAATCCATCAGTTAACTCACATGATATCATTTAGTATAAGTTGATTAAAATGTGACGAAACTATTCCAGATTTGACGGTAAATTCTCCTCTCCTTGCGTCTGTAGAACAACTTTTACGTCCGAAACGAAAGTTGTATTTCATTTCCGTCGTGGCCGTCGTCGTCTTTCTTTCGCCCACTTTACAAAAAACGTCCTTCCAGTTCAGTTATTCAACTTATTAACAAAACCATATTTTAACGTTACCAAGCGATCTCAGCACCAATCATGTTTAAGTAACTTTTCCCTCCTAGAAGAAAATATGAAGGAAAACGCCCTCTGTCTCGGACAATCTCTATTTAGTAATTTTGTTCTATATGTTACAAGTTGTATAAAAAGAAAACGTTTATATTTAGCGATAGTATATTTATGGTTTTAGACTTTTTATTATATAATTATCTTTGGAGCTTTTCTATAATTCTTATTTCACGAAATACTGGGTGACAAACCGGGTAAATTTCTGTGCCTTTCTTGTGTTTGATACAATTCGACTTACTCGTATCATTGATAACCTTGATTGGCATCAATCCTAAACGCTGGGTTTTGTGAAGAGAACTGTAAAGGTGGTTTATATGGCACATGTGGAACTCTTGAGAGAAAGTAAGACTAAGTTCTGCAGCAACCAGGCCGCTGGTGTTTCTATCCAACAAAAAAGACCCTGTTTGTCAATACATTCCTAAAAGGACAATAAATTAAGCAAAATAGAAACATGCACAGCGAATGCTAATTTTTGTTTATCTAGAGAGTGTTAAATTGAAACTAACTTAAGAGAGAATAAAAAGACATTGTACCTCTACCGCAGGTCCTTGCAAATTTAGCGATCAACTCCGCGCAAGTGACGAAAAACTTTTTTCTCGCCATAAAAGTATCAACGTAAATTTTAGGAAGTATGCACTTTAAATGAAGGTTTTAAATACCGAAACGTGTTGTTTGATCTTCTTTGTTTTAAAAATAAATTAAATCAGATTGCTTTTGTTACCTTAGCTGAAGTACTGTTACTTCGAGAACTAATGAAATGTTATCAAATGTCTGGAAAACCTGCAAGAGAAAAGATAAATCACATTCCTTGAGCCCGAGTTGGTTATAATCACCTCGTATCCACCAAGAGCAAATGGAATAATTGTTTTAGTAAATTCTCAACCTCGGTTGTTGTCGTAGGAATTTTAAAGCAGTACCGTTGTTCAGTCTATTTTTTATATATTATTAATAATGCAGACATTTCAGTTTGACCTAAACGAAGCGATTGTATGAAAAGGCGGCAAAATTAGTGGTGCGTTGTTTGGTCTGTAAGTTGAATAAAATACGTGAGAAAAAACGAGCGAGAGAAACAGTTGCTTCTTTGTAAATATTCCTGGCAAAATGCTTCTTAGTAGAGTTTAGCTGCTTGCTTTAACAGAAAATGCTTTTTTATATTCAACGACTTAGTCGTCTTTTGTAAGTATTTCTTCTCGTGGCGAGAAAATTTGCAAACACATTACCCGTCCATTTTCCATATAAGGTAAAACCCTGGTTATTCGCTATTAACCGGAGTTTGTGAGCCAATCAGAAAGTTGGAAATGCAACAACCGAGGTTGAGAATTTTCTAATGGGCTATATCAATACTGAGTTTTAAGAGGTTAAAGAATAATGCGCGTGTGACAGGAAAAAAACAAAAGACTTACATTTTGCTTTATACGGGATGAAATGTTCATGAAAAGGTGGCTGCTTCTGTTTGTTAAAGGGCCTTTCCAGGATTCATTTGCAAGAAGTATCGTAACTTGAATACTTATGTTATGGCTTCCTAAAATAAAAGATAAAGAAAGAGTTTGAAACGAGTCAAATCATCGTCCGACCTGCATCGTCAAACAATTCAACATGTTGAGTTGGTTTGGTCACAAAAGGCCACAACAAATGGAAATAATATCAAGAAATATTGCATCACAAGGTTGTAGCCGTTGTTACAGGGCTTTATCAGACCAAACGTTACATAAAATCGTAGAAGCAAACTAAAGCTCATATATATCGTGGAGACAGACAAGGCATTAACACATAATAGACATGAAAAACTAATGTATAAGCGGATGCACTTCAAACATATGCAAACCTTGTAACTTCTTATTTGCTACTACTGAACTGACTACAGGCGTGGTTTGAATGGTGCTGGTTGGCTGGATAAAGCTTGGACGGATAGAGGAGGATAACGAATAGACAGCTTCGCACGAAACTGTACCATTTGGTCCTAGAATGATAGAAAAATACACAACAACACAAACAACAAAAATTCAATGTGGGATACTTTTGTAAGAAGAATTTGGGATAGGTTACTCCTTTTTTCCCCAAACTATTTATAGTACTTTAAGCTAAGAAGAAGTGCCTGTTTTAAAACCCCTTTTACACCTCTTTTCAAAATTCTTTTAAGGACAAAATTAGTGTCGAAAATCTCTTCACCAGAGAATATTCTTGTCAACGGAAACTAGTAGATACAATCGTTAGCCCAGCTCTCATTTAGAATAAGAGTCGAATTGATAAGAGAATTAGTTAAAGTTTCTTTCCTTTTTCTTAAATCAATTACTTATAATACCCAGTCTTAACGTTCAACTGAGAATCGCATAGCTCATAGAATTCTCGCACTCAGATCGGCTATAGATGCGGGGTATTTAGCGTCGGTGGAATTTCGACTTTGAAAGCGAGGCTCTGCGCGATATTGCAACTTATGCTATAAATATGCGTCAATTAATGCAAAGAAAAGCCATTGGATTCCTTAAATAGCCAAGGGAAAACATAGTTCTTTCATCGAATGGCGAGTTATTATCCAGTTTAACTCAAAAGACGCTTATGCAATCCGTCAAGCGTATTAAAGTACAAAACATAAGCGAAATTCGAGCGATCCGGAGAGCAACTAGGCATTAAAATGACTGAAACCTGCTGAAACAACCACAAAAATAGTAGTGCACTGCTAAATCTTTTGTATTGGCTGAAAGGAGCCACAAGAGCAGCCGTTAGAAATTTTATTCATTCCGTGCGGTCCAAACTGTACAAACACTGCAGACTCCTGAGTAATCTGTCATGTTTAGATGAAAACTGTATAAATGTCCGCTAAAAGAAAAGAACACTACAACTCTAAGAAAATAGCCTTGTAATTTGTCGAAATAATACTGCCGTTAGTTTGGCAGTAATGCCGTTCCCTTACAATAAAACCTACAAGAATATAAGAATATACAATCTACAGAAACTAGCGAAAAACTAAAGACATTTTCAAAACTTGGTTTGCAATGAAATATTCTAGACGTTCGAAAAACAAATGACTTCTAAACTTTACTACATTGTTCCACACTTCCT
This sequence comes from Blastomussa wellsi, assembly GCA_947652115.1. Classification (NCBI taxonomy): domain Eukaryota; kingdom Metazoa; phylum Cnidaria; class Anthozoa; order Scleractinia; family Plerogyridae; genus Blastomussa; species Blastomussa wellsi. The sequence goes on from OX393562.1 coordinate 6,741,735, forward strand.
TTAAACCTGTACGTGACGTTGTTTGTGTAGAATCATAATATTCAGTGCTTTTCGCTTCGGCCGGCAACTGTTTATTTCTTTTAGTGCAACGGCCGAAGAGATAAACAAGTTCAAATGAAGTTGATGATTTTGTCTTTTGCTGATGATACTGAAACTTG
>OX393562.1:6742092-6759592 GCA_947652115.1 Blastomussa wellsi
CGGGTGGTTCCGGGTGGTTCCGGGTGGGTTCCGGGTGGTTCCGGGTGGTTCCGGCAGGTTCCGGGTGGGTTCCGCGTTTTACATACACCCTAAAAATTATAAGTCATTTGATCCACAATCAAACCTGAAATGTCGAAATTAGTCGATTTGATAAAAAAAAAAACTTTAGAAAAGCATTTTAAAGGTCTGAATGCGCAAATCAATTCTTGACATAAAAGCGACGATTTCGTTGAAAATCGACGATTTGATGAAAAAACGCGACGAAATCGACATACGCACGTACCCATAGAGAGGCTCATTATTTCCGATATTTTTTATTTCCGATTAGTAACAGCTGGTTTTCAAATGCAGGTATGTCATATATGACCTTCATCAAGACACTGCCTTCGCCAGCATTCAAATAATGCATCTCTTTCCTTTCTATGAAGATATTTTACGAACAGCATTGTTAGGTGTAAACATGAATAGTCATAAAGCGTCAGAAAATCACAAATCTTAAACGTTACAACGTATACAATTCAAACGTTACAAACAGACTAACCTTTCAGTTGGTAAAAGTGTCTGGAATTGTCCAACATCAACTTGTGATCTTTGCACGAGGAACTCATTAAGAAACAATCACTTGTAGCGGTAATATGCTCAAAGGAACTACAGTTGAACATGTTTCTTTCAGCGACATGAAGACATAAGTGCGCACACTCGCCAACAGATAAGTGTCGAAAGTATGTTTTCTCAGGACCAGGCAGATAATGATGAAGATAAGATGAAAACTCTGCTAACGGCTCATCAACACCAGAAGACGTTAAAGCTTGATCTGAATAAAGTAAAACATCAATATTTGTTGAATACCATCACAATAAATTAAAGGATTAAAAAAGCTGGAGTATTAGTTTGTTTTCTTCCAGTTTGAAAATTCATGGAAGAAACACGAAACAAATTGACATCATTTTTAAAGCTAAACATACAAAGCTTGTCTGTAGAAAAGAAAGTTGTGGCAGTGCCGTTTTCTTTTTGTTTTAAATCTGAATTTCAAATTCAGTCAATCACCTTTGTGCCTTCTTTTTCTTCGTTCAATTAACAGTTGATGCAAAATCGGTTTCTCGAGGAACTCGAGTAAAGTTAAGATTCGCTCTCAAAAATAATATCATTATAAAGCAGTGAGTCTAACGTGAAAAACGATACTGGTCTAACGTGAAAAACGAAAATTTTTAAACTTGCATTGTTTTTGTAAACCACGTTAGGGAATTCATTAAAGATCGGAATTAACACCTAGTTGTCCTTGGTCAGAATGCTATATATTTCAAAAAAGGATTATGATATACCCAAATTGCACATTTGATGCTACTCGAGTGAAGTTTCCCGAGCAAAATGATAACCATTATGAGGCTATTGTCTTATGAACTAGATTTCTAAACTCTTATATCTCAAGGGTAGACTAAGACTATAGAGTGAAGTTATACTGAGAGACTATTTTGTTTTACGTTCTCTGTAGGTTCCGAAGTGATAACTTTCAATTAAATCTTATGTTCAATTATGTGACATTTATAAATTTTACATTGCATCTAACCAAACTGCAGCTACCTAAGGTGCGAATCTACAGGTTTTTGAATTCACTGCATGTCAATGCTTTAAATGCCTCTGATGTTATTTTCCTTTTACACCAGTTTTCAGGTTCTGTCAACCAAGTTTTCAATTTTAATTTGTCATCAGGGCAGTTTCAGATGTCCTAATTATTTGCTCTGCAAGAAATTGAAAGATATGGATTTCAGCTGTGGTTTCGGTGGTTTACAGGTATAATCAGGGAATCGATAAACATACGTGATGATTACATGTAAATCAATACACAAACAGGTACCAACCGGCGACAATAAAGAATTGCATTCATTTTAAAGCGTTTTAGCCACCATGCGTCTTGGCAGAAAAAAAGAATTTTTCTACTTGGCTTGATTTTGTTTAAATTTGCAAGATACTAGACTAAATGGCTATTCTTATCTGATGAATGATAATTTTGTTATAATATGATGTATTTTGTATATTTTCGATTTTCTTCCTAGCTTAAAACCTGTTTTAGGAATAAAAATGCAATTTAGAAATAAACTTTCATTTCATTTTTTAAACAAAAGTTATTCTTTTTATTAAAAATAAACAAAATTTAAATGCTATATGTTTATCCAAGTTACATTATTTATTTTATATTATTTAACAAATATATTTAACTATTTTGCGGAATTCAGGTGTAAGCTCGATAACACTTTTAAATCAACAGAGTAGCATATGACTAGCATGAATCGAAGATTTTTTACCCGAGATTTTGACACTATTTAAGTACTGCATACAGTATTGTTAAGGGACAGAAATGAACGTCTACCGAAATGTTATTTCCTTCCTAGACCCCGAGGATAAATTCTAAATAGTCTTGAAGAATTTTGTATATATTTTAAAATTCGAGGTCTACCATTACAAAATCGCAATAAATATTTTATGTCCCTTCCAACCCTGTGATGACGACCCATTCGACGAAGAAATATAGCAAATGGGTCCTGTATAAAATATCTTTGTCGCAGCAGTTTATTTAAGTCGATTGACGTATGTGGATGGCAAGAGCTTTTGTTTCTCCAGATGTTTTTCCATGTCGCCAATATACCTTGTAACGTACGGTTGGAATATACCAACTGGTTAAAAATGATACAACCTGATGTTAAACAAGAGATAGCTGTCCCGATTTAGAAAGAGAACAATTCAAAGCTTTAAATACGCCAGAAAAATCAACAGGCTTTAACAAGTGCTTTAAATAAGAGAATTTTACCTTCACAGAGCAAGGACTTTTGCTCTTGGACCAAACTTAAACATAAGCTCAGGCATAAAATCTGTCATGAAAGAAAAACAAAAATGAGATATTTCCCTGCGGTTGTAAGTCATGCACTCTTATATCACAATAAGCTATTCACGAACCTGTTTCACTGTTTCGTAGACAGCCATTTCATGAATTAACTTGCTCGTGCTGCGATCATCTTGGATTGGGATAAATGTTCACATGAATGTAAGAGATTTTATGCTCGCCAACCGAAAGCGCCATCCAGGCGCAAGCAGTGAATTTAGGTTGAAGAGGGTTCCCCTGAGAAAACACTTATTAATATGCAGCTCAATTAAATATTTACGATTATCTCGAGTGTGAATTTGTCAGCAGTTACGCATATTGTGCGAGCTCCCGGCCAGCACAATAGTATTCTCTTAAGGGGCAGCCTATTCAGAAAACGCTCATTAATTCATATAGGACAATAAACATCGTTTCAACTTGCAGTGAACGGCGTTTTTGAACAGCAAAAGTTGATTTGCGTAACAGTTTAACTCAGCAAAAATTGTCACCTGTTATTAGTATCAGTGCATTGTTTATGTCGGAAAGTGGTTTCTGGACGATCCACATGTGTCTCCATTCCAGGTAAACACGGCATTAATGGGAAATCTTTCATTTTTCCACCCTATTAATGGCCACGTTCTCAAATATAGTTTTTACATGTCTTAAGTTCTTAAAGTGAGCTTTATAAAGCTGGAATATATCTTATGTCGAGTTCAGGATGACTGGCATATTTTTATCAGCAATCGTGCCTTAATCTCTTAATTATCCATTTCAATATCATACACTTCTTATTCATTTTACATATTATTACATGTTATTTTATATATATTATATATTTTGTTCACCAAAACCAACACATCGCGCTTTTCATTAAAACATTTCTTGGTTTTTAGTTGTATAACATTCTGAAGCTAAGTTTAAATTTTTCCCACACTAGATTAGATGATAAATTTTAACCCGGGCTGAAATTTGTTTCCAAGAAAACAACCTCACTGCACATGCTCACGTTGCCTTTTGAGCCCGGGCTGGCATTTTATTTCGATTACATGGACTTTTTGTGGATTTTTTAGCCCGTTTGCCCGGGCTGAAATAGGCCGGTTTCACAAACCGGACTAGGATTTTCAGTCCGGGCTGAAATCCAGCCCGGGGCCAAACCTTCTCCATGTAATCTTCACGTTCATTTTTAGAGGATTTCTTTCAGAACCCAGGCTGAAATTTCAGCCCTGGCTGAAAATCGCCATGTAATCACCCCGTAACACAGTTGAAAAGGCAGACATACGAAGGGTTCCAGCTTACTGTTCAATCTACCATTAACGATGGCCTTGGCATTCAAAGGAAACTTTGCAGCCTTCTATTGATAAGGGCATGACTATAAAAAATGTAGCTTTTCATATTTTTACAAACCACTCTACCATGTAGAATATGTAAAGATATTCGGTGGGTCTTGTCCCCATATGTCCTTGATGTTTCAGCATCTGTGGGCGGAGCTTACTGGAATTATGATGCGATGTCTCTTAAGAATGCTCAGGTCCTCTCTGAAATTCCAAAATTCTCTGAAGTCTTGGGAGCGCACAACATCTTTTAGGTGGGAAGGTACAACGTCTTGATCAGTGCACTCGCGTATTTCTTCTAGTTTCGCGGGACTGGCCGGTAGAATGCTTGTAATTTCGGCAACTTCAAGAAGAGGCACTTCGTTTTCCTGCAGGGGTGGGTCCATGTGACTGACCCTGGATCGGGCATCGACTATCTCATTGGTTTTACCTTGAATGTACCAGATCTCCACATCATATTTTGCCATTTTCAGTAGAAGTCTCTGCAGGCGAGGAGAAGCACTCATTATGGTCTTCTTCCAGATAGTTTCCAGATCTGTTTCAATGATCACCTTTTTGCCAAAGACTATTTTGCTGTACCGGGACTCAATCTCTGTCAATGACATTCAGATTCAAAACCTTTACACTTAAAACGTAAAACTGACAGAGACTGGCCTAGCATACTGGTTTACCGTCTTGTAGAAGCACACATCCGATGCCTTGGCTTGCGTCTGATTGGATGAGGTTGCTTTTCTCTGGCTCATAGTATGCCAGGACTTGTACCTCAGTGATGACTTGCTTATGGCCCTGAAAAGCTTTTTGGTGCTCTGCCTGCCACATGAATGGAACCTCTTTCTTCATCAGCTGTCGTACAGGTTCTGACGTCTGAGCAATGATAGGTGAGAATCTATTCAGGTAATTGATCATGCCCATGAACTACTGCAACTCTAGAAGGTTCTTTGGGGGAAGCAGGTCACGGATTGCTCTTATTTTACTCTCGTCAGGTCTGATCTCTTCAGGAGTCCAAGTGAGTCTAAAGAAGGACGTTTCACTTACCTTGAATTGAAATTTATCAGGATTGAATCTAACATTGTTCTCCCTTGCTGTGTCGAGCAAATTAAGTATGCGTCGGTCATGTTGTGCCTCACCCATGCCATAGACGAATGTGTCATCTGCGATGCCGCTTAGTCCATCCAGCCTACCGAAAACCATGTCCATTTTCTCTTGAAAAACGTCGCCACTACAAGTGAGACCAAATGGAAGTCTCGTCCATCTGTATTTTACTCAGGAAGTGCTAAAAGTGCATAGTCTGCTGCTTTCGTCGTCTAGGTTAATTTGCCAAAACTCACTAGGTGCGTCTAAGATACTGAGGTGGTGGAGCTACTAACCTTCGGTTCTACATCATGAATGAATGAATAAATGAATGATAAATTTATTTAGACACGGTTAAAAGCATCAGTCTAACACAGAAAATTAATTGAAAATTCTCAAAAACTGTTTAACATATTTGCCGTGTGGTTGTACTGACCAGATTACCATCTATCGCGCAATGGCTCTGTTCAGGTCTCGAGGGTCTAAACACAAGGGAATCGACCCATTGGGTTTTATTGTCACAACAGTTGACATTTTACCAATTATAGCTGGGCCATCGACATCAACAACTTCTAATTGGATTGGTTCAGGGCTGGGGTTGTTAGGACCCTTCACAAATATTTGGCAAGATCCAAGGTTTGGGATCTCTGTTCCGCCATATGCACATAGCCTCATTGTGGGTTGCTGCAAGTCCAGTGTCTCAGGGCTCAATTGTTTGTAAAGGGACTTCGGTAAGATATTGGTTTCTGCCCCAGAGTCTATTTTGACTTGTTTTCCTTCTGTCCCTAATGATAAGGAGACCTCTAACAGAGCCTTTTCTCTACAGGATATGAATTTGACATTCAGGGCGAGGGGTGTTACTTCAATTGGGCCCAAGAACGCATAATCACTCACTGGGGTGAGCTCTGAGCTGGGTAGGGCATTGTTACTACTAGTAGCTTCAATTTCATGTACACTTTTCTTTCTAAGCTTTGATAGGCACACCTTGGCTAGATGTCCCACCTCTTGGTAATAGTGACAGGTCGCATTCTTTGCTGGCACTGTTCACGTGTGTGAGGGCCCTAACCACAGTTTCTGCAGGTTTGCGTTTTGCCTGGTTTGCCGCCATTTGGGGTTTGCTTTGTACCACCAGCTTCATATGATTGGTCGCGCTCGTTTGGGTTTGGGTTTCGCATTCTTTGCTGGCACTGTTAACGTGCGTGAGGGCCCCAAGCACAGTTTCTATAGGTTTGTGTTATGCCTGGTTTACCGCCATTTGGGGTTTGCTTTGTTCCACCAGCTGCATATGATTGGTCGCGCTGGTTTGGGTTTCTCTTCTCTGATGTAACAGCGTGCACATCTGATGCTGTGTTCATCAACTGGAGTTGCTTATCTGCTGATTCTTCTGCTTTTGCCATTTCTCTAGCTTCGTTGAATGTCAGGGTATTTCCTTTCTTGAAACAATCCTATCTAACACGGTCGGAGTTCATGCCAAGCACCAGAAAGTCTCTCAGGAATCGATCATGATGCTCTGCTGGGTAGTTAGCTTCTTTAACAAGGTTTCTTAGTTTAGCGATGAATTCTTTAAGCAATAAGGTACCTTGGCGGAGGTTATGCAGCTACCAAGCTGCGATCAACTCGTTTTAGTGAGGTTTGACGTAGTTTTCAAATCACTCTCAGTAGTTTTTTAGTTTCTTTTGGTCATCTGCTGATAGATCCCAGCTGTTGAATAGCTCCATGCTGTGTTCGCCAGACCAATATAGAAGGTGTTTGCACTGTTGATCTTCCTCTATTTTCGCCATTTGGCCAGTTAATAGCAGTTCACATCTCTGTTTCCACGTTTTAAAGCGGCTGTATAAGTTGTCGCCCGTGCTCCAATCCACAGAGGGACCTTTATCGATAAACGAGGCGCTGGCAGCCATGTTGGTTTGTTCAATCGATCGTGTTGTTCACTCTTGCACTTTCACCAGTGTAACGAGTTAAATTGTCATCAGATACGTTCACTTATTTCGTCATCTCGCTCCTGACACCATGTAAAGATACTCGGTGGGTCTTGTGTAGTGCTAACTTTACTTTTATTCCGTAGACAACGGTAAACAAGCCATGTGCTGTCCGTACTAGGAACGCATGCGCAAGACATATATAGACCTCAGACCTGACATGTTTACAGAATATATTACCAATGTTAATTCCTTGAGTTATATTCTGATGATCATTATGATCATCAGAATATACCTCAAGGTAAATTTTATTGTAAATTCAGGTTTTTTGGTTAGCACCAGTGCTCAAATTTATGCAGAGTTCTCCATATTCATTAAAAAATATATTCGTACCAATGAAATAAATCAGTTTTTTTTAGTCTTTTGTGACTGCAACTGCAGTCTGCAGTCCAAACGTAAGCGGTATGTGCCTGTTGGGCTATTTATAACTCTGAACAATATGTTTCTGTAGTTCCAGAAAATATTCATGCTCCACTACAGAAGGGATTTGAAAATCCTGAGAATAGGGGATGGTTCCCAAAGGCCAAAATCTTATGCATGTAGTGGGGGTGGATGAGGTATGAATATTTTTTGAAATTAGAAATTATGAATACCTGCTACTAATTGTGTTCAATGTCTGTAGTGTATGTTACAAACCAATTGTTTTTGCTCTTCAATTTGTTTATTGCCCAAGAACAAAGCACATGGATCATAAATTGAAGGAGGAAAAGGGGATCCATAACTCAAACTAACCAAGAAGTTAGTAAGATATTTATTATATCTCTGATGGGTCTAACAAAGCATCCAAGTCACCCAGAACTATTTAACTTTTACAGCCCAATAAATTGACCAGCCACAGTATTCAGGGTCTGTTCATAGTAACTAAGAGAATCATAATTGTTCTCTTGTTGTTAAGTTGTTAAAAAGGGGTCCTATGCTTACTATGTTCAGAAATGTAGTTCAGGATATAGTTGTATTGGTGGGTACAGTTGCCAGAGTCATGAGTGTTGAAGGGGTTTCTGGGGTATTAGGTGGACCCTTGTCAGTGTCCCATGGGTGCACCCAACACCCCTCTCCTACCTAGCATGAATTGAAAAAATCAGAGCAGCTCAAAACTTTTGGCAAGAACACACCCTTGACATTGGGACTAGCAGTGAAGGCTTAATTGTAGGAGTGATGACAATTTTACATTTTCAAGGAAAGAAGGGGAGTTGCCTAAATCTGTTCATGCTATTCATTAAAGTGGCACCGTCACCATAAACAAGTCAACTTTGGCAATGTATAAAATTGCCTTCAAATCAAAGGAAGCATTGAAATAGTTGTTTACTAAGGTAGAAAAACACCAAAGATACACCACTGAACTAGGAAGTATCAAAGATGGCTTTGAATGAGGAAGATTGAGAAAGATTTTAATTGACAAATTTGGAAAATTTAGGTTGAACTTTTCAAACTTTGTCATACGTGACCGAGCTCCTTTAATGCAAGGACCATATAACCCAGAGTAGTATGCCCGGGATTGAACAAATAACACCTTATCTTCAGACATTTATTTTCCTTTTTAAACCCCCCCCCCACAATACGAAGTTCGCTTTACTCACTTCGTATTGTTGGGGGGGGGGGGGGGGGGTTAAAAGGAAAATAAATGTCTGAAGATAAGGTGTGTATTTGTTTAATCCCGGGTATACTACTAAGGAAGGAGGAGGGGTAATCAACAATCAATTTTGGACAACCAATTTTCGACAACCACCTGTCATTGTAACCAAAAAGTTTTGGCAACCAAGCGTTACATGCTTGTTATTAAAGCAACTAATTATTTCCTCACATCACAAAAACACTTCATCCACTATAACCACGAGTGTAAATCTTCTGAAAGGCCTGGGCGACCTCATCAGAATTTTTCAAAGTCAAGGGTTCGGCCTCTTTGTAGCGGCTGGCCACGTCGACAACGGTTAGCGCGTATTTGAAAACTTTGCGCGCCGGGGCAGTTTGTCGTGTGGCAGAAAAAGAAGGTCCGCTTGGTGGACCGCGTTGGGTGTGGACACGTCGAATTTTGGTCGAGGAATGCGCCTCGGAGCGGGCAGTTATATCTGCCAGAGGGCTTGCTTTACCAGCCACTTTTTTTGCGGTGTCTTCTGGTACCTTGGCGGCCTCGGATAATTTTTTGATAGCGGCAATACCTTTAAAATATCCCCCAGGGCTGTAGTATATCTTTGCGAGTTTGGCATCCATCGCGCTATATAAGTAAGGAGTTAAAAAGTTTAAAGGAACCGGAAGGCTGTGAGTTCACCATTTTTCTGCTGCTCGCTTGGCTGATAGAAATCAGAGAACTTGGGCTCTTTGGGAGGTGTCATTCGTTCTTCAGGATGCGCCTGGTTGTAGAGTTTGAAGGCGTAGTCAGTGTTGGTGAAGTTCTGCTTGGCCTCCTCCTTTATTTGCGCGTTTGTCGCAATCCAGTCGAGAAGTTTGATGCGGTCACGTTTGTATTTTGCGTACGCAGCTTGATACGCCTCGAGAGCTTTATCATGGCGCACTTTTTCTTCTTGCGCTGCTTTCTCACCTCCCGCAAAAGCCCTCGCGAGATTATTACCGCCGATAAAAGCCGCTGCGTTCAACACAGCCCCGCCAAACATAATTGCGATACTTGCCATGCTTCGTGATTATATATTATCAGATGTATTTTCAAATACAGAATTTTAGGCGTTGGTGGGAAGGATTTTCTGGTCCTCAAGACACTGTTTGAGCGCAACGCTCCCCGCCATTACAGCTGTTAACATTGCGTAGTTTTCGATAGAATTAGAAGGATCACCTGTAAAACTTTTCTTGAACGTTTTTTTGGCAACCCAGCCTATGTCCGCAGCGAGGCAGGTAAGGGTGGCGGCATCCATGACTGTTTTCACGAGCTTGTTGTCGGACATGTTGGTTATAGAGAAGAGAAAAAATATTTAATTGAAATTATTCCTCGCCTTCTTTTTCCTCAAATACTTCTTTGAAATGATCAGTATTTTTGGCAATCCAAAAGATAGTTTTAAGGCAATTGTGTGTGAATGCCCCCCACGCCAAATTAAGGCAATGCCTGAAACGGCTGCGATGCTTATCGCTAACTGTTGGAAGCCTCGTACTTTCCACATCTTGTTATACAACATCATAAAATAAATTCAAATGAATTTCACCTCTGGCTAATCCATCGGGTGAATGTCTATTTTGGGCTGCGGTATTCTTGATGGCTGCGGAGATGCTTGCATCCTCACCTGTGGCGCGGGTTCCGGTACAGGTGCCGGTGAAGAAGCTGGTTCCTTTCCTAAAAAGGCTTTTATGTCTTCGCGCTTGACATAGGTCGTAACAAGCGTAGCGCCAATTCCAATGATAGAGATCCATTGGGTCTTGCTGAGACCATTTGAAACTTTGGAATCAGCTGCAGCGGGCCATGGCGCGGTCTCTGAAACCGGCTCAGGAGTAGGCGCAGATTTTTTTCATTCTTTCTTTCAATTATGGCAGAAGCCTTTTTTCTGTGCTTCGCGGGCCTTCCGAGTTCTTTCAGCAACCATTCTGCCAGCAGCAACTCGCTTGGGATGTTTTGCTGGCCTTGTGGTTCGAGTTGGGGTTGTCGCTTGCTGTATGATCTCGCCTTGCGAATGTGCGCTCTCAGGTTGTTCGGTCGACATTGTGCAAAGGTATTGTTGAGCAAATATCATAATGCAAAGCAAATATTCAATAATGCAAAATAGTTATTCAATAGTTGGTGAGGAATGATCAGTAATTTCTAACGATTTTGCTTCGTACTTACTTTTCAAATGCTCATTAAAATCAATGTGTTTTGTAGTGATCAGCGCCGCGTTGGCCACAGCAAGAAAACGGCCACACTTTAAAGCCAGATTTTCGGCCAGGTTGGAGAGCTCTTTGTTGATGATGTAGTCGTTTCTGAGTTCTTTGTGATAAGCATCGATGTCTTTGACGTCAACGGCCACTCCGACCGCTTTGGTCACAAGAACAATGAAGCTGTCGATCAATCTGTCAGTTGTCTTTGAGCCCACGTATCTCTCGTACCGTTTGGTGTATTTCTCAACATCTTTGTCGCTGAGGCGCTTCACCTGCTCGTGTGTTAACTACACCCCGATGGCCTCTTTGGCTTTTCCTGTCGACACCAGCACGGCCAACTGCTCACAAAGAGCAGGAACATCAGGCCCGGGGGCCGAGCCTGGCACAACACCACCAGCTGGCCCGTTCGACGGCTCGATTTCCAGCATGCTTATAACTTCTGCGATAGCAAGCTCTTCTTCAGCCATTGTGTATAATAATCTTAAATTCCGTTTTTTTTAATTCAAAATAACTCAACCCTGTAGGGGTGCCGAAGCGAGAACACGAGATAAGCGAACTTTCGCTCTTTCAGCTTTGAAATCAGACCTTTGTACACATCCTGGGAGAGTTCGCCGGCGTAATCATGAAAGATGGCTTTCGTGGTCTTGGCCGCAGGGGTGTAAAAGAGAACGATTGCCGCCACGTTTTCCCGGAAGGAGGCTGTTATGCTGGTCATCTTCTGTGTTAGCACCCAAACGCTGCTGCCGATATGTCGAGCAGAAAAGGCAAGATTTACCAGCTGGCCTGTGCGCCCTTTCACATCTTTCGAGGCTGCACAGTCATCGGGCAGATAAGCACGATGTAGTCGAACTTGCCACGAAAAGGGCCATAGATCTGGTCCACCACAAACCTTGATTTGCCTGAATTCGTCGGACCAACAATGAGAGCGTTGAACGGGATGTTGCTCGGGTTCACAGAGTTGCACAGATTCTAATTGCTGCCCCAATATGTTCATCTGCGAGTCACTGATAACAAAGACGTGGCAGTTCACATTGCCTGATCCACTGGCGTTCCTCTCGAGCTCAAGCTTTATTCCGTCTTTGGTGTTCACGAGGCGCGTGCCACTGGCATGCATCGACTGATCTGCCATTGAGCGAAAATCGATCAAAAGCCCGAACTTGTCATCGGTGTAGAACTTCGTCAGATTCATGTGCGACGTTTTTGTCTTGACAAAGAAGCGGCTGGCTTCCTCCCAAATGTCCTTGCTTTCGATGTCGTTGTTGTACAGGATGTTGGGAGAGCCGTTCACCGTAACGCTGACTTTCGTCAGGTCAGGGTTGAGGTACTGAATCCCTGGTGCCAGCGACATATGGCTTAGCAAAGAGGAGAAGGATGCGTTTAAGGGACCTTCTCTTGGGGTTGACTCTGAAGTTAATCCTTGTTTCCGTGCCTTTTGCGAAGGTGACCACCTCAGCCTGCACCACGTGATCGTACATGAATTCCTTGCCAGCGGAATAAACACTGTGTGCGTTGTCTGCCAGAGTCTTGCTTCTGATCATTTCGTACTCGAGCTGGATGTTGGTCAGCTTGTATTTCAGTTTTGCTGCGTGCCCTCCAGACAAGTCGATGTTGAAGAGCAGTGCGAGCGAGCCGTGAACGAGGACCTCATTCTCATTCAGCTTGGGCACCGAAATATACAGGGTCTCGCTGGGGCTGGCGTCGCTACGATCAAAGGTTATACGTTTTACTGCACGCTCTGCTTTCATCGCGCCGAGATTTTTCTCGTTGTGCGTTTGCCGAATATTTGCTTGCACCGCCATCATCTATATGAACAAAAAATATTTTTGTTTAATATACAATGGCAGAAGGTGGACACTTTGGATACGACGACCCGAACTTGACCATGCTATTGACCACGATGACGATGACGATGAACAAGAGATCAATACAACCCGTCCATTTCAGCCTGGCTCTGCACCGACACCCCTCCATAGTGGCGAACACTATGAAATGCAAACAATGCAGCACGAACAGAGCGGGATGCATGACACTTCTTACACCGAGGAAACTCCTTTGGTGGGCAGCAGTGCGCAATCAATGAGAGAAAAAAGCGTGGAATAGTCTCAAGAGAATATTTCCAGAAAGCTCGGCGACAAATCTTGAAGCCTCTTACAGCCTAAAGGGCAGATTACAAGTAAAAATGACTGGAGCCGGCAAAAAAATATTTGCCCTTTTCACCAAAGAAAGGTCAACAGGAAAAGAAAGGCTAAATCCAAATCTTACATAAGAAATCAAAGACCAACTTGGGCGGATGGCACAAGAAATTATCGTTCAAGACAATGAGAACATAAGAGAACAACGTCAGAGATTGTGAGAGACCGAACAACAATTAAGAGATGCTGAAAAAATTGCTGCATAAAAGGAAAAAGCTACTCAAGAGGTTCAAAATCTGTGAAACAGAATTGAGCAAACTCAAGCAAGGATTGATGGGTTACAAGATGAACATGGTTCGAATGTTGAAAGTGAGGGAGAACTGCGTAGACAGCAGCAACTGATAAAAAATCTTAGAACAGATTTTGAAAATGCAAAAAAAGAGGTGGCAGCTCTTGAAAAACAAGCAAAAAGCAAAGCCAAAGAACAAACCCGGATCGACCAACTCAGGGCAAGCCTCGCGGCCAAAGAGAGCGAAAGAAACACCATGGAAAAAAGGCTCAACGAAACAAGAACGTTGGATGAACTACGTGAGCGAGAATCCGACCTTGAACGACAAAATGAGGAAGATCAGAAAATCATCAACGATGAGAACGCCTCAACCTCTGACAAAGAAGCCGCGGAAGGGAGAGTTGCAGAAAGAAACGAGTAGCTCGCGCGTTTGCAAACACAGATTGAGGAAAGAGAAAGAGCGTTTCCACTTCATGAGAGGGTCAAAGAGATCTTCAAAAAATATGGCGTGACAGTTACAGCCATCTTTCTTGCTGCTGATGCCACGATTGGCGCTGTTATTGGCGCCATTACCAACTCTTTGAAGGCCACCGGCAAAGCGTTGGGAAAAGGTCTGAAAGATGTTGGCTCAAAGGTTGCAACTGCTCTGCCAGGTCTCATTGGCTCGATTGTGAGTTTCCTCTTCAAAGCCGCTGGCCAGGCCATCGGTTTTCCCGCTAAGCACACCTGTCTGCTGATTTTGGCTGTTGTGGCCTTTCTGGTCGAGACCTATATCAAGAAGCAGCGTTAACGAAATGACAAGAATGCCAAACCCGCAACTGCAACCGCGCCAACAGCGACAGCTATTTTGTTCACATCATGTGACTCACTGCCGGAGCCAACTGTTGGCGTTGGTTCAGATTCCGTTTGCTCCGTTGGAGTTTGCTCTTCTGCAGCTGTTTTGATCACAGGCGCTGGCTGTTTGGCGGGTTAATTTTCGATTTCCCGCCATCCATTAGCTGAAGCGCTGCTTTTTTTGTGCTTCTGTTTACCCCGTCGTTGACCCCCAGCTTCATACCTGGCGTCGCTTGTTTGAGCTGGTTGGTTTAGCCAACCGTTCTCTCTGTGTTAATTACCATCCACGCGGGCATCAGCTAGGTCCCCGGGCACACGGCAAGGTTGAGCCTCACCTTTGTCTCGTCTTCGGCAAGTTGGCATCTTTCAACTGACTTGGCCAGATCCGTTTGCCTTATCGCGTCTTCCACCAAGACAAGGAACTCACTTTGCGCCTCCTTTGCGCGCCCCCCATTGCCCAGGATGCTGCTTCTCACGTTAACTTGCGCGCCCAGGACACAGTAAACGAACGCCTCTATCGACTGGTTTATTCGCGACAAACGCGCCTGGGTCAAACCTGCCGAGGGTTTGGGCGCGAACTAATTGAATTGCTCTTCCGCGGCGTCGTTTCTTATGAACCATACTGAAATTCCCTTTTCTGACGGCTTAGGGTCCTCGTCGTCGAATTTTGCTTTTGCCGATGGATAGGGAACGCCCCGTATGAAAGGGGTCGTGGCAATAAATGTAAACGCTTCCCAGTCCGTGGTTTGCACCGTACGTGAAGCGGAAATCAGTTGACGGGTCAACACCGAACTCTGCGCACAATCTTTTCTAAGACGCTACGTCATGGTTGTTGTTGGTCTGACTGAATGTTGGGTAGCCCGGCAGCGCGCTCACGCTTTGGATTCCCCCGAGCTGATACAGGATGCGCCGAACCGTGAAGTACACGTGGAAGATGTAGAAAGCCCGCACCTGCGACGGCAGATTCAGCGTTGTATGATATTTGTCAAATACTTCACGAGAGATTCCGCAACCTGTCGTCGTGCACCACACTGCAAAGTTCAGGTGCTGTGCCCAGAAAGACAGATTATGCCCCGCAAGCCATTTTTTGCGGGATCTGACGTTTCGAACATTATCTGTTCCTTTTGAAATATCTCTCTGAACTTTGTTGTAAAATACTGGTCAGGCATTACATAAATATTTATTGAGTTGTTGTATATTTTCTTCAAGCTTGGTGCAGCGTCATGAAATTCAACTGCTGGAACCGGCAGCGAACTTATTATTGCACTGGGCGATAACTGGTAAGGGAAGCCACCAACGTCATCCAAACCCAGCGCGCTTTTCATGTCTGTACTCCAATATTTGCTGTCTGAACGGAAGACGCTTTGCAGACTGCCTTCACCCTCTTTGTAAAATAATTCAGCTGTTGCTGTGTGGTCCAACGCAAAAGTTGTCTGTGCTACAAATTTGCTTTTGTTGGCCCTCGGAAACCTTGCAGAAAAGCTGCCCACGCCTTGTCTTGTGCAGCCTTCGCGATCGCCTCGGGGTTTTGAATCCATTTTATGAGGTTGGCAGACTTCTTACCTTTGATTTTGCGCTCTTTTTCGAGATAGCCAAACGCAACAGAATCTGATTGTGTACGTGCGGTTTTGAAAATGTTCATCTTTTATTACTCCCCATTATTTTTTAATTAGAAATTTATGTGCAACAACAATAAAATGGTTGTTCTTACTATTGTAACAACAGAGAACGGTCACACTGTTTACTTTGACAAGCCAATTCTGAAACCGAGTTATATCTGGCTGTTAAAGTGCTACTACGATGAAATTTGGATGTCTCCAATCTAAGCCATTTTAAAGCATTAAAAGGTAGTCTGCATTAAAGCATTAAAGCATTAAAAGGTATCTTTTTTCGTTGCAGAGATATTCAAATTTTTAAAATATGCAAATTAGCTAAGTGATGATGTCATAGACTCAACCAAAATTTAATCAAATAAATGAAGAAAACATTTCTCGCCCAGTTTGTATCAGAAATGTTTGATTCTTTGTATCATGACTCTACTAGGTAAGTTCTGCAATATGAGATCAACAATTATGTTACCATGGCAACGTGCTGGGTCCCAGACCACCCCAATGTTGTGGGCTATTCTGGTCATTTTTGGCCATCGACTTTGATATTTCTCAATGGCTCCAGATGTACATCATTTCACAAGCATATTTATGTGTTAGGTAGGTTCTTTGGCCTGGTCTAATTTTTCTGGGCTAAAAATCACTCAAATACTGAAAACAGATTCGAAGGGACTGGAAAAGAGTGCGTTGCCATGGAAACAAGATTATAACCATAGGTGTGTCACCTGAAGAAATATTAGTATGCCAAGTTTCAATTGTCTCTGTAGAAAACTGACTGAAATAGCCCTATCTCTTTACTTGATATAAAATTGGGTTGAGTAGATGACGTCATCAGTCTTCTAATGTGCACATTTTGCCCATTTTTTAAACTTGAATATCTCGGGAACTACTACAGCTATTTGAAAACGAAAAACAGTATTTTTAATCTCGCATGAAGAACTGCATGATTCCCCTCAAAAAGCAAGGTGTAAAACTTTGATCATAGTAGCACTTTAAGTTGTTCGCTTTATAACTCGTGGCACAATTTAAGAGAAACGGGGAAAGTGTTTTATGAAAAGAAAGGGCAGAATAAACAAGACGAAAATCTTTTGCTACCTGGCAACTATGATCTCGAAAGTATCCAAAATTTTTTCAACGAAGGTTTCGGTGAAAAAATATTTTCTGCAACGAGGGGTACATTCGGGAGAACAGTAATCATTGCCCCAAACAAAGACAAAATTGGCACAGAATTTGGTTGAGCGACAGTTTGAATTTTTTTCTTGATAAAAACAGCAATTATGTTGTTTACTCGCAAATTGTTCTCGATGGTGTAAAAACAGAGAACTTTTATTTTATCCACTGTGATTTAGTGGACCGAGAGCAGAACCTTTTCAACGGCAAGCACTCAAGTGTTCTTGCGAGCTGTGACATTAAAGTAAGGCCTTATGAAAAAGTTTTATATCAGAGCGGGGAGCAACATGTTCC
The DNA here is from genome assembly GCA_947652115.1 of Blastomussa wellsi. NCBI lineage: Eukaryota > Metazoa > Cnidaria > Anthozoa > Scleractinia > Plerogyridae > Blastomussa > Blastomussa wellsi. The sequence goes on from OX393562.1 coordinate 6,759,452, forward strand.
GAGGGACAAAAATACAGACAAAGAAGTGTCAAGTTTGAATATCTCGGTAAAAAATGAAAATGGCGAACTGTTTGACTTTCACGGGTTCCCAATTCATTATATTTTAGAGATAAATTAAAATGTTGTTATATACCATGTCTT
>OX393562.1:6767092-6777092 GCA_947652115.1 Blastomussa wellsi
CCCTGTTTGTGCCCTGTCACACAATGCCTCGCGTGACACATGCCACACAACTTCACAAAACGCATTGCGTGACGCGTTCATCTTTTTTTTTCAATCGTGGATTTTGTGGTTGAAGTGTTTGTGTGATGTGAGAAAATTATTTGTTGCTTTAATATCATGTATGCAACGCTTGGTTGGCAAAACTTTTTGGTTACAATGACAGGTGGTTGTCGAAAATTGGTTGTTGTTTACCCCTCCTCCTTCCTCAGTAGTAGACCCGGGGTTTAATGAATACAAACCTGACCTTCAGGCATTTATTTTCCTGTTTTTAACCCCCACAATACGAAGTGAGTAAAGCGAACTTCGTATTGAGGGTGTGGGGGGGGGGGGGGGGTTAAAAAAGGAAAATACATGCCTGAAGGTCAGGTGGTATTCATTAAGCACCGCGTCTACTACTTCCCTCTCTACGCCCTCCTTGGGGAAAACTAGCTCCCAGCCCCTTGCGAGTCATCAAATTCAAGATGGCGTAGCCTTTTATTTCGTCTTTTCTAAATTTCTGGACTTTAAATGGACAACAGCAGAGTTTCCAACTTTTAGAGAATTATGTAGATCGAATATATCTATTTAAGAAACGAGAAACTCAAAGTGGGCTCCAAGATCAGCAACACAACACGTCGACTGCTTCGTTCGTTGTCCAAGAGGGCATCGCGAAGTTAAAAACATTGGAGTGCTCAAGTATGTTGTTGCCTTCAATGGCCCAAAAAGATTATTTCTGTTTATGATAGACGGAAGGTAAGACTATTTGCCTGTGGTGGCCAATAATTACTGAAGGCTTAGTTGTGCGGTCTACGGCAACTCGAAAATGGGTCAATTTTTGCTTCTTCGTGAGAACGAAATGTGGTTGTTCCAAAATTAAACGGTGCAGACTGACATTTGCTTATTTTAGAGATTTCTTGGTAGATCAATAGCTGTTTGTGCTACGTGGAAAACAAGAACTTCGTTCGCTAAATTCTAAATTTTCTGCGAATTTTCAATTAACTGGTACCTTATGGGGTGGTAGAAAGTGGATCTCGTTTAGTACATTTATCCGTAAGTCCACCTAACCTATCCATGGTGTTAGTATGAAGGAAATCGGTCGACCCCGATCTTTGGACTTTCCCAGATTTTGCCCGGATTTCTCAGTCAGAGCCACTTAAAGTGCCTATGAAATGAAAAACGAGCTATTGAAAAATAAGCTTATTTGAAAGGTCTTTAAAAATGAAGAAGAATGGTGTTTCCCATTTTGTAATATCTCCTCTCGTTCCAGAGATATTCAAATTATGCAAATAAGGTACTGATGATGTCATAAAGTTTGATAATATGGGTGTAAAAACACAGAATATAGCATATCTCTGAAAAAAATGATGGCATGAGCATGCTATACCCTAAGAAATATATCAGATGATGCATATTTTGGTGTTGCTATGCAGGAATGATTATTCCCTTAAAGGTTATTTAGGAGAGCTAGTGCAATGCGGTCATTGCGCATGCTTTATGGCTGCTCCGTAGGGTAATCATTTATTGCGCTGCGAGCTAGCGTTATATTTTAAATTCTGTTTTTGTCCATTCGTTTGTGCACATACTCCTCTCAAACTTATTAAATGTGATATGCATGATGAAAGTGTTTTACTATCATCTCTGTTAAAATCTTGGCTTTTAGTCTTGAATTATAAATGTCCAAACAAATGCGTTTTTACCGTTTATATGACTTTATTTGTGATTTTCTTGAATTTCCTTCTGTGAAATCTTAAACACGAAAAAGGCACGGTTTGTCAAGACAGGTTTTTCAATTTTTTGCAAATTTATGTCTTTTCCCGCTGCGAAAAAACAGGTCTGAAAGATTTTCCTGGAAAACGAGCTTCGTCTAAAGTAAAATATTTATTACTAGTCTGCCAAATTTTATGGAATTTCACCGAAGGAAACGCGAGAAAATTCACTGTCAGTTTTGCTTTTTGTGCTCGTCATAAAAATCGAAAAATACTGACGTTTTCCTTTGAGCGTGCGCAGATTACTAAAGCTTTCGTTCTCGGTGCGCGTGCGATCGAAAAACTATAGGTAGCCACCCAAAACGGGATCAATCATTTGCCCTATGCGCGCGCGTAAATTTGGTGCGTAACAACGCCACTAATTAGGCTACTTAATTATTGCGTCACGAAAATTGTATAGATAAGAGTGATTTCAGCTTTCCAGCAGGAGACACTTTTTCGGAGAAACATAGTTTGTTGAAGAAGCAATTCAATTGCCAACGCGATCGGTAAAGCCTCTTGCAGAAAGCAACTTCTCGCGGCTGTGAATTAAGCAGGTAAGATAATCACACGTAAACTGAAAAATGTATTAAATCTCAAACTGAAAATTTGGGAAGTTTCGACCATGAAGACAACTGCTACCAGCACCAAATGCTTGTGAAAAACTCTTGTTCTGTTCTTTAAACTAGTTCAATTCCTTACTTAAACAAAACAGGAAAATAATTTTGGCAAACACATCAGTTTACCGACCGACCTTTGCAAGCCGGCCTTGACTGGGAGTTAACAATTAAAATTTTAGTCTCTCTTTTCTATCATATCTTTATACGGCTTGCATGACTAAATTCTCACAATATCCTGTATTCTATTTTCTTTGTCAAAGACATGGTGTCCAACCCGTCATGACTTGGCTCGAAGATACCGACAACTTGTTTCCGTGGGTGGCAAGCAATCTGCGAGCAATGATTCAACGTGTAGCCAACTTGAAGGAATGTCAAGCAATGCGCACACTGAGACGAGCCAAGCAATTTGTCGAGAGCCATCCACTGGTTTCATTGTTTCTGGCCATCTTGACTATCCTTGGCTTTCTACCATTCTTCGTTTTCTTGGCCTTTGTGTCAGGCTCATTCGTGCTTCTCTTCATGAGTGTGCTAACAGTATTTGGGACAACATTCGGAGTCGCTCTGTTCTCATTCCTCGCTGTTCTGTCACCAGTGTTGGTATTTGGAAGTGTACTGACAGTCTTTGTTTACCTTGCATTCTGCTTTGTAATGAGAATACAACAAATCATCAAGCAACTGAAATACAAGCTGTACGTATCCCGGCGTTCAAGACGTCGTCCTCGTCGTCAACAATCAGTCCATTTTGTTGACTCGCAAGTCGAACCGGCATGTTTCTCGCTAGAATGTGAACCGCGATCTCTTATCCGGGCAGCTAATGAGGAACCTTTTAGGGAGGATAAATCCCTGAACAGTCATATTTCTTATCTCAGTTATTAGCATTAGAAAATTCCGATAATAAGTTCCACGTTTCTCTCCACCAACCACCCCAGAAAAAATAAGCCTAGAATCCACCAAAATATTTGAACCCCCTAAATATCTGACCCACAAGATAAACATATATAAAACGTCCCAGTCCCCCCCTTCCCGTTTCACCGAAAATACCCTCGTCGACTCTCCAAATCTGAGATGTGTTTTTGTTATCGTAGTTATAAAACAGTTGCTGATTTTTCAGTAGATAAATTTGTATAAGTGATATCGCTATAACTGACCTTCCTCACCATCTCACCAATCTCTCAGACGCGTTTATTATCGGAATTGTATCGATAAATCGGTAGAAATCGCTAACTCAAATTATTTGCTTTAACGAATGTTATCTATGTCTAACGAACCTACGATTTCTTTGTACGGTTTACTGCTACAGTTAATCGTGTAACGTGTAACGTTCAGTTTATCACTTTTTAGTAGAATCCGGCGCAGCTTAGTAGCGAGTCCGGTATAGGCCTGCGGGCCGGGGGAGCAGCAAGAGGAATTTGGGCAAGGTGAGGGACGGACTAGTCTCAAGTGTCAGACGTCTTCCCGCCCTAATTCCCTGAGCGGCCGCAAAAAGACGTCTGACACTTCAGACTCAGGAGGAACCATTTTATTGGGAGGAGGAGGGGGGGGGGGGGGGGGTGGGGGTTGCCAATTTCTCTGGGAAAAGCTGTTTTTTCTTCACTTTCAAGTTGTGAAAGATTTTTTTGGGTAGTTTGCAAGTTTTTTCCATATTCTCAGCACCTGGGCAGTAGAAAGTGCTTGCTAGATTTTTTTCGCATGGCTCCCTTTGCACGATAATTTTTTGGCACCTTTTCTTGTGCAGGATTTTTTTTGGTTATTAACCACCACCCCCATCCCACCTGAAAAATAAAATGGTCCGTCCCTAACTTTGGGCAAATGGTTCACCGTCCCAACCCCCCACCCTTCCCATCCTGACAAAAAGAAAATGCCCGCACGCCTTGGAGGCCCGGTATACGGTTCCTATGATTTTGAAAACATACTTTCTTCTTAGAAGTTGTCTGGTGGTCATTGACAAATATTCACGGTTTAACAGTTTATGTTTCAAAATGCAATAACTTGTAATTGACTTTTTGGGATTTTATTACGTAGAACGCATGCTTTTTTATGCCGAATGGCAACTTTTAAAAAAGGAACTTTATTTTTTTAACGAACACTACTTGCATAGTTTTTAGCTCATTGTTTTCAGTGCGCTTTCAGTATGCAGAAATAGAATCACAAAAAATAATAATAATGACTGTACTTAGGTCCCGTCCACACGTATCCGTTTTCATTTGAAAACGCAACTTTTTTGTTACGGATACGGTTTCTGTCCACACGTATCCGATGAAAACGGTCACCGAAAACGCAACTTTATGAAAACGCTTTCCAGAGTGGAATTTTTTGAAAACGCTGTGGGCGGGGGAAAACGGAACTTTTCGAAAACGATGACGTATCTACTGGATCCAGCCCACCCACGCGAAAGAAAATGGTACCACGTGGCTTCCCTTCCTATCTTGCGGGCTTATTTTACCGGTAAATGGGCATGCACTGTCAGCGGTATCTGCGTTTTCGAATTGTTTCAGCGTTTTCGTGTGGACGGGTGAAAACGATATGAAAACGCTACGTGTGGACGCGAATTTCTTTTGAAAACGTAAAAATAGATAAAAATCACTTGACTTATGTACCAGTCAAATTGAAGCTTCAACATCCCTCCGGGCAACCCCCTGGGCATTAAATTTTTGGAAAATTTGTGTTCAAATTCCCTCCTCCGGGCAAAAAACCCGATCAAATGCCCCCACCCCGGGAAAATCAATAAATGACCAGATTACCGTTTCAACTTTCTAGTAGCTTCTATTATGCTCCTGAAGTCGAGATAAAACGCAGTAATCAAACTGCCGCAGAACCCTAACATCTGTTTATTCAGGTTTAGTCCCGAGAACGCGATATCTCAACCACTCAAATATTTATAAGGCGCCTTGTCCTAGTCCTCTGCTTTTCAACCAAACCGCCAAGAAGTTGAAATATTTTCCTTTAAAATCCTCAAAACTCGCCATGTCGGCCTCCACCATTATTTATCAACCCACGTGGAATCGCCGGGACACGTAATTATGAAATCGAGGCTAACGTTCAAATTCCCCACTCCATATGAGTGAGAATCAAATTCCCCACCCGCGGGGAAGGCAAGGACGTCAAATACCAGGGGTGTGCCCGGGGAAATGTTGAAGCTTCGATTTGACTGGTACATTATCGATATTTAACGTTATCGATTGCCGGGAGTGCAATTATTGTGTAGGCTTTTCCTGAGTTCTTGTGATGAAAAAGCTTTTATAAAAATAATTAAAATTAAGTATTACATTTTGACATTAGTTTGCCCAGCTGCTGAAACGATCCTTCTTCTGCATGCAACACTGCGGCCGAAATACAAAGAGTGGAAACAGCAGAGCGCCACGCCACCCGAAAAGGAGCAGTTGCCCAACCATCTACAGAATCCTGCGTACAAAGGAATTCTTGCAATGGACTAGAAAGTGCTCGCAATTGGAAACATGCAACAATATATTCCAGATGGAGTTGATCTACGGCAAAGGTGTTCTACCACACTTTCGACGCGAGCAGTTCGAAGAATGTAGAAAAAAGTACGAGAAAAAAGAAGAAACGAAATATTGGGAAGATTGGGATTCTCTCTGAAATATGCAGAAACAACGGAGAACCTTGCCACATTTGTGGGCAAAATCGCCCCGGAACACGCGAAAAAATGGAAATCCTGGAATCTAGGAGAACTTTTCGTTGTTGCTTTCTACGGGAATTTTGTTTTCTGCCTTCCTGGCGGCCAAATTGTTGTCTAGACATGTTCGTTTCTACGCCAAAACAACAAGTCTGTCCTTCTTTTTTTGTGGTGTGGTTCTCTCTTGCCCGATTCTGCAAAGCAATGGCGTTGTTCTTTTTTCGAGGAACTCAATGGTCTCAATGCCTCCAAGATTCTCCACCTCTTTTTGCAGAAAATAGCCTTGTATTGGGGTTTCCTCGTCTGTTGTTGGCTGCCCGTCCTCTCCAACCGGATCACAAACAATATGGTTCGCGGAGAGTTTGGAAAAGTTGTGGAAGCAAACTGCTTGTAATTGTATTCGCCGGGCTGCAAGTCTATCGGTCTTTTTGTGTCCGTGTTTTTCGGCGCCACTACTTTTTCGAACTCCGTTTCGAACTCCTTTTCTTTTTCGTACAGCTTTTCTCGAAGAATATCGTATTTCGCGCTCTCCTCTACAATCGCTTGCAAAATTGCAGCTCTTTGCGGGTCTGGGGTGGAAACAACACGTATTATATTGGGTTCCATACAATATTTGTCCCTTCGTTGTTGCAGAAACTTTGCGGCTTCTCTATCTGTATTTCCAAACCTCCAAGCTTTCCGATGTTGCTGAAAGAAGGAAGCCGGAAAGTCGTTCTGCCGTACCAGTCCGTTTCCGAAACAATTTTTTGTAGAGCTTTTGTTGCAAACCCATTGGCGATTTTCCCGTCATTTCCAGACAATACAACCCGAAATTTGCTTTTGTTTCTTTGCCTGCCGCCAACAACTTTCCACTTCGCGCATGCAAGCTCCGAAACCTTGGTTGCAGATTCTCGCAAACATTGTTCCACCATTCCCCGCACCTCTTGGCTTTTTTGTTCGAACACCTTTTACGATTGCACAATTTTTCCACCCTTTCCAGCTCTGCTTTGCGGCGATTGTACTCTTCTTCGTCTTTTTTTCGGTTCGCATCTTGCTCGGCCTCTTGTTTGTCCCAAGAAAATCTTCCCCATTCTTCTGCGCTTGCCGCGTCCTGTATTTCTTGCATCGTTTTTTCGCGAGATCTGGTGGAAAGTGTCGAAATTTGCAGCTCTTGTGCGATTTCTGGTACTTCTTGCAGCTGGAATTTGGAGACATTTCGCCCAATAGAGCTGCATTTGGTTTGCCGCCATTCCCAAGAAACTGTTTTTGTGGATGGAAGAAGTACAGACGGGTCTGGGGCGCCTGGGTGCAGCTGGCATGGCCTTTTGCTTGCCGCCAAAATTGTTTTTGTTTCCTCGTCCTTTGTGTAGCAACGCAGAGGCCCTATTTCCACACCTTCTTCCTGTGTAGAAAGGATATCTACCCGAAAAATCGGGCATGCGCCGAAACCAAAGTCGGCTGCCGCCCACACCACCGAATTTTCCCATTTCGCGTCGTCCTCCACGTCCGCTTTGGTTGGTTGCACGTGCACCCCCGATATTCTTCCTGTTTGTGTGTGCGCGTACCAGCCGACAAATATGTGGCCTTGTGGGCGGTCCGCCAAAACGAGGCAGCGGTCCAGGCAAGAAGCCAGGTTTTCCCATTGTTTAGAGGGGGTAAGTTTCTAAAGAAACTGTGGTGCTGCGTCGGTGGGAAGTATAACAATATAATTTGGTTTTATCAAATGGGTTGATAATGTCAATTGGCCACCGTAAAGAGATTCAAGAGCTGACGTTTCGAGCGTCTGTTTGGTGATTGGACCACGAAAAGACCTTCTCCTTCCGGCGAAACCTTTGCCAAAGTTTCCTGCACCACCTGGTCGGCTTTTTCTTCCGAGAGCTCGTTTGCGTGGCACCCGTATATGGAAACTTTTATTCTGGTGCATCCGCGAGCTTGGACATCTGGGTTGTTGGAAAGTTCGGTGCAAGTGTTGGTTTGGGCACTCTGCATAGTCGGCAAGATCGATGGCCGCCCACTGGTTCTCGAATCTCGCCCGCTTCGAAGTTGGAAACGATCTTGTTGTATATTTTTGTCCGGACCGTGCAGTCTTCTCTTTTCGAGATCCAAGTGCACACGTGCTTCCCCACACTGTCGGTGCTCTGCAGAATCGTTAGCTCACCCGAACCAATTGCAGAACAAAATTCGCCCTTCTGGCGAAAACCTTCGAATTCTAGGTGCGAAACAAGGGCTTCGCGGTCCAACACTCCGGAAAAATCTTGCGTGTAGTCGATGGAGTAGATTCCAAAACCGAATGCGAGCAGGTGCCGTTCGAAAGCTGGCAGCGCTTCGTGCAAATCTTCCAAAGATATTTCGGAAACGTCTACCTTGGCCACGAAGTAGCCCGCTATCTCGTCTTCTGGATATAGCCTGTGCCAGCGGGACTGTGCCAGCAGAAACGTGTCGGCTTCTATCGCTACCATTGTTGTACGTATCGTGCTTCCGCTGGTTCCTTTTGTTTTTGCGAGGGTGTGGACGATGCTTGTCTGCATGTGTTTTCTTTTGCTGCCGTCCGGTCCCGTTCCTAGGCTCTGCTGCACAGCGAGGCCGATTTTTGCGACCACGAGTTTTGCAGAACCTTTCTCGCCTGTTGTGCAAGAAAAGCGGCCTTTTTGGAAAACGCAGTCTTCGCGGCGGAGATAGCCGAACACGGAGATGTCGTCGACAAACGCGGGCAATCCTTGCAGAGTTTGCAGGTGTGTCTTGTAGAGGTTTCCTGCTAGGTAGTCGACTTTCGAGATGTCCGGCAAGAGGTTGCTATCGTACGCGTTCTCGAGTAGAAGAAGGAAGGCCACGTTTTTTTCGCAACGGAGGCCCATGCTTTCGAATGTTTTTTGTGCCATTTGTTGCTGTAGTATTGTTTGTTGTCGAAGTATGCAAAATATTTTCGGCTACATATATGTCTAATTGGGCAAAAAAAAAATTGCGAAAAAATATATTTTGTTGTCTGGCTGCTGCTTGTGTGTTGTCTGGCGGCTGCTTGTGTGTTGTCTGGCTGTGCTTCTCGTGTGTTGTCTGGCTGCTGCTTGTGTGTTGTCTGGATGCTGCTTGTGCAAAATTTGGTTGCTGTAATTTTTTTTCCGCTCCTATAAGTTGTCTATTTCGGAAGCCCCCAACAGCGCAGTTTTGTTTGCATATTTGCTTCCTTTTGTTTGTATATTTGCTTCCTCATTTGCTGAAGTTAGATTTCGTTCCCTCGGTGGCGACCCAGCTCGACCTGTCGAGCTGAGTCTTCCAGACGTTTCGAAATCTCGACTTCACCGATAGGAAGCGCTGTGCAACGATGAGGAAGCGGGTGTGGAAACTGGCTGTTTTTGCCGTTGGGGGGCTTCCGAAATAGACACCTAACGGCGGGTAATCAGGTGGTATTCATTAACTACACGATATACTACTTAGACCCTATGCATAAATGGCTGCTAATTTAAAATTCTTTTGTATACACTAACCTCGTTCAAAAGTAAAAATTATTTTGAATTACCAACTTAAAAACGAGGTTCTTAAGGCTAATTTAAATGAATGCAAAAGAATTTTAAACTGGCAGACATTTATGCATAGGGTCCTATTGTTTTAATTTCTATTCGCGCGGTATGCTGGCATCGTGTGTCCCACGCGCGATGGCGCAATATGTTCCAAACATAGCAAACTTCGCATCACGGGGACAATCTCGCCCATCAAAATGTTACTTCGTTATGGTCCTCTTTCGGTCACGTCCTTCCGAATCATATTGCATTGTGATTTTCCTTACGACGCGATCTTGCGCTTTAACGTCGAACATTTCAGAAGTCTAAATTAACTTGTCGAAATCCACATAATGTCGAATGTTATTAAATTTGTTTATTGTTCCTATTAGAGAAGTCAATGACATTGCATCTCGTTCCAATCGAGTCCCTCTGATGAAGTTCTTTCCTGCTTGCTGTTTTAAATGATAGAGACAAAAGAAATGTTTTTGAATGAGTCAGCCTTTATTT